>KN885288.1:0-56820 GCA_000934455.1 Apostichopus parvimensis
TCCCGTGCCTTTGAGAAACAAGAAGCAACACCGAAAGAAGTAAAGAAGCCTACACCTGTAAAGTTCAACATAAAAACAGATCCAAAAGGTACTAATAACATTATCTTGAACAGTCTACATACAATTTACTCAGTAAGGGATATGGGTCAATTTCTTTTAACTGTGTAGGCTAAGTAATTGATACTCCTACAGCCCCAGTCATTCCTAAAGGTATGTAATAAAATCGCATGAAATGTCATAATGATTTTTCACTTATAACAGTCAGGTGCCAAGTTAAGTTGCTTGAACCTTAAACTTAGTATGTATGTAGCCCTTTGTGAGTAGATGATCCCTCTATTTTTTCATGGAGGTCCAAGGTCATTTGAGGTCAACAGAGGTAATTGTCTGAAAACCTTGTAACTGAACACAATATTTAAAGGAGTTTAAGTCATTTGGAACTTCAAACTCAGTATGTAGGTAGCCCTTGGTAAGTAGATGATCCCTTTTGAATTTCATTGAGGTCAAAGGTCATTTGAAGTCAAGAGAGGTTAATGTATGAAAAGCTTGTAAACATGACCTCAAGAAGTTATAGTTATTTGACACTCAAACTTAGTACATTGGTACCCCTCGGTGAATAGAGCAGACCTGTCAACTCTCCCGGTTTTACTGGGAGACTCCCGTTTTTCCAGCCTATCTCACAGGATGAATTAGGAAACTCCAGGTGTTTAATCCAATCTCAATTCAGCTTTCGTATGCACGATAAGACAGGTAGTTCTAAATCGCCTTTTTTTTAGCAAGGCAAGTGTACAGGTCTGGTTGGAATTCAAAGGTCAGCAAACCTGAACAATGTAGGCATCCATCAATCAATGCAAACCCATTGCACCACTGGCCACTTCTGGTCAGCTAAAGGATAAGTTGGAAAATCTTTTATTCAATGTTGCTTCTCATGTTGTTGAAATTTAAGTACACTTTCTTTTACTATGGACAGGGAATCACTAAGCCTTTTGGCATTCTGTTTTCATTTTGTTTAACCTGTCTTAGATGATGAAGAGACTTTGAAAATGATTGAATGGCTGAAGTATAACCACAGTCCAAATGACCAAGTAAAGGAATACATGAGACTCACTCAGGCTTACAGAGCAGCATGGCTTGGACAGAACAGGTCCGATGCAAGTCTCAGCCAATTTATTACGGAATATCCAAGGCTGCTGGATACACCAGGAATGGTATGACTGAAATAAGTACCACTTTCCTGCTCCTCTGAGATCATGTACCTGATATTCCAGTTAATTATCCCCTCAAAGTGTTGGGTTGTCAATCAAATGCATCTAAGCTGCTGGGGGTCCCACTTGTTTACCCTCAGTCCACCACAATATTAAATTTGTATATAAACCTTATATACTGGGACACTCATGACTTTCAATAGTGAGGTCATGGCTACTTATGAATTTGTAATGTTTAGCTATAAAACCTGATACTAATAATTTGACAAGCACAGACAACATGGAATTAATACTGGGGAAAAGTGCCTGTAACAGAGTTGGCCCAAGTTTATGTTGTAATTTAATAAGGGGGAATATATTGTCATTATATAGGGAAGGTGGATGCGCACATCTATGAACATGTATGTGAGTGGGCAGTCATGTATAACTCTCTGATTGTAAATTAGTGTATGATTTATTGCTATGATTGTATGTTGTTGCATTGGCATGTCCCGCATCTAGTGATGTTCTGTCTGATCACACTCTGCACTATGTAACACTTATTCTGTAAGTAATTCCATCCAAAGCCTATAAGGTGCTAAAAGATTTTCAATTGTTTGTTTTTACATTTCAGATAGAGCAGGATTTCTTACTCCAGTTCTCACCAACTTCATTGAAGGTAGCCTGGACTAGCTCACTTTGTAAAAAAGTTATAAACTATGCTAACTATCAGAATACCGAATGGCAGAAGAAACTTGGCATAAGTGGCTTTCAAGAAGGTAAACACAAACATAAATCAATGATTTAATTATGATCTCAGTAACAAATGGATATGGCAAACGGTTCTCTGGTTTATTTACTTGCAAGAAATTGTTACCTACATTCCAAATGTTAAAAAAAATACAAACTGAATAATCGGGGTACTCAGACCACAACGATTGAGTTATGCAATTCACTCTGATCGTGTAACAAAGTGCAACAAAGTGGCAAACACTAACTGAGATCATTTAAATCAGGCTAACTATAAATAAAGCTGCAATAGTCAATAATATATAATATTACATCTGAGATGATTTGTTGATTAGTGTATCACAATATTTTATTTGCTAATTCATGCAGGGAAGCAAAATCATATCTTGGCTTTCTTGTTTACTTCATATCATCCTTCTTGTTATGCAGATCATGTACAGAATATTGCTATCCAACTTCTTCCACTGGTGCTTTCATCAGGAAATATCACCAATAAACATGGTAAAAAAGTGAGGTCTACCAATCTGGATGCAAGCAGGAGCTTCATTGAAGTGAAACCAGTTGAGTATTTTGCCTTTTTACTATAATAAGTTTACATATAAGAGGATGTGTATGTATGCACTACTGGGTTCCCACAGGTCACATGATTCCTGGAAAGTCATGGGATATGACTATTTGACTTTTCAGCTGCGGAAATATGGACATGGTCCTGAAAAAGTTTAAGAATTTAAAGATGGGGGTATCATGCTGTATAACACAGTGTGTGTTATTTCATTAGTTCTATTGTTTAAGTTTAAATTAATGCATAAAAAATGATAAATATATTTTCACTAACATAAAGAGTAATGAAAATGAAACATAGGAATCATGGAAAAGTCATGGAAGTTGGTATGTTTGTAAGTGTGAAACCTTGCACAAGTAAATAAGTACAAGATTTCAGCTGTGATTAACTGCTTTCCAGACCATGCCCCAACCCTTCTTTTGAAAATGTATAGAAGAGATATACAATCAGGAAATCAATCCACTTTCCATAGGTAGGCTGCACAGTTTCCTAGTTTATCTGCTAAAGCCAAGAATTACCCCATTTTCAGTATATTATTTTTTGTGTGCTGTGATGCAGGTTGTAAGTTCTTTAGTATGATTGTTGTGGTAGTCCCAAGTCTTTAAAGTTCTATTATGTTGCAAGGGACCATCCATCATTTTTCCTACCGTTCACCATTGGAATCTGTAGTTCATGTTCACATGAATCTTAAATCTGCTATGGTAATGATTCAAATGAAAAGATTAGCTAATTATTGAAATTAGTGACAACAGAATTAAGTGTTCATTGAAAGCAGCAATTTCATTTTCTTTCTTCCAAAGGTTGGGACCAATCTTCCTCAATTCATTGAAGATGAGCTTAAGCAAGAAAGAACTCGAAAGCAACCATTCGTCCTTGCATTTGGTGATAGAAGGAATCCGACTCAGTCATTTGTGATTATTGAAGGGGTTGCTCTGCCAGCAACAGATTTGATTGGAGCTTTTGATATTTGTTTCAAATCATTTTACGTGTTTGACATAGCCTACCCCTGCCAGTGTCAAACAACCTGGGAATTCATACAGAAATTCCTCTTTAAGCTTAGTGAAGGGAAAGGAAAGGTTTCGACATCCCCTTCAGTAAGAAGCCTACGTGCTTTTTTAAGTAGTCAGTAAGAGAAAAAAGGTATGTAAACAACCTTGTTAAAAGTAGTGTTATGATTTCTTTGGTTTTATATACATTGTAACCTTTTATCGTATCATTTTCTCAAAACACATATAAGGGATATGAACATATTTCCTGTAAACCTTGGGCAGTGCAACATTAGTGCAACACTTAGTTGATGGTCATTAACATGATGGGATGATTACATGAGTTTTTTTTCATTTACATAATGTGACAAAGTTGTTTGCTATTTATGTTTGCATGTTATATTACCTTGAACAAGGTTTAAGTTTCATTTGTTATTTGTTATTGTTAAGTTTAGAGGGACTAAAGAAGCAGAACTGCCTCACAAACAGTGGTGCAAACTAGTGTTCTTCCATACATCATAAATGCACAACTAGCCAAAAGCATGACTGATGTACATTTTTTGCCTGAGCAACTGAAAATTTATTACATATTGTAACATATTGGTGGTGCAAAATTATTCATTCACAGTGTTTCCATTTATTGATGACTTTTCAGTGATTATAAGTCTTGTACTGTATGTTATAAACAGCTTTGCCTCATTCAAATCTAACGCTGTTTTGGTACAAGAACTACTGAGGAAATTATCACCTTTGGGATATGCTTGCAAGATTTTATTAAGTGGCAGCTGGCCATAGGGTTTGTCTTGCCCCACCAACCCACTGCAAAATATGTTTGATACATGTCTTTGACTTTTGGCCATGACAAAGCCCCCACCAAACATTGAGCTTCCCAAAATATTTGATTTCTTACAGCCACCATTGATGTACTGGTGCACAATTAAAACTACATGTCTTCTTTGCATAGCTAACATTTTATACAATTGATAACTATGGAATGTTGTTTATTTATATTCTTTAAAAACAATTAGAAATGCAAGCTAATAATCAAATTACTACAGTGACTAAGGATACAAGTAGAGAGTGCGTGCATGGTCCAGTCTTGATTAACTTAATATTACAAACACTGCAGCAAACCTAGCTGTGAGAACAGTGAGATCAACAATTAAAGTCCTTGAAGTAGTCAATTAAAGTCCTTCAAGTAGTACAGAACATATTCCTCAGTGAACTCAAGTTTGTGCACATGAATAAATGATCAGTTTTTTTAGTTAAGTATGTCAGGATTTTAAGGAACATTGCTTAATTTCCAATGATTCTCAATTGGTACAGTAGCCTATATATGTTCTTGTGTTCATTGTTTGTTTAGTTTTATGGGTATGACATTACTCTGATTTTTACTGTTACAATGATGTTCTAATTGGAATAAAACAAAACGAATATCGATAATTATCTGTGAAATAGAAGAAATTGCATGCTTTCATTGTAACACCACTTTGTGATTTGAATAAATTAATTGATCTTTAGGAATTGAAGTCTTATGTCATTTCTTTTATAGACTTCCTGCAAATGTAAATTCAGCTTTGACCCATTTATGTGGTAAATATTTTTGACGTAATCTGCTGGGCTGGTGGAGATCGCACTAACCACTGGGTCAAAAGCTGGGTCAAAGTAGCATATGGGTCAAAGTAGCATATGGGTCAAAATAACCCAGTTATAGGTCAGATGTCAAATGACACAGATCCTTGGTCAAATTGACCCAAACCTGGGCTGATGGAGATTCCACTAAGTTGCTGGGTAAAATTTGGGTCAAAAAATTACCCAAGAGTTTTTACAGTGTATTGTGTTAGCATTAACTTGATTATTGGTGTTACTGATATGGTACATGACCAAAGGCATAATTATGAGAGTTGATATAAAGTTGGTATGATGATAACATTGGGTGATGACATATGCAACACACTTATTTTCCTTAAAACAAGGAACTATAGTGTGCCCATTGAAATGAATTATATATATAGCTTTAAATGAAGAATTGTGTTCCCTTCATATTGGGTATCTGACAAATTTCTCACTCCTCGTTTGCACATCTTGCGATTGATATGGGGGAGGGGTCCAAGGGGAGGGGTGTGGATTGGTAGCTTAGCTTCATAACATGCTGTTCGTGCAACAACTTGTGACGAATCATAGGAAGGATGAGAACGCACGTTGTCGTCGTCGTTGTGGATACGGTTCGTGACACTCCATCGTGTGCGGATAGGTAGGCTATATGAATTTATTACGCAGTGACCAACTGTAGGATTGTAATAGGCTATAGTCTAAATTTACCTAATTGCATCTGCCAAACTAGGTAGCTGAATCAGTAGGCCTGAATGTTACTAGAATTTTAATCGAGTAAACGAAGCTGACGAGTATTCAAGATGAAAAGAGCACTGGCAAAATACCATCCTAAAAAAAAAACCTTTATCATTGTTTCGACATCGAAAGGAGGAGCAGTTTCTCCCACTGCTCCCCCTGGCTACGTTCCTGAAAACAATACAGTACACGAACTTACGGGATACGTGATGTTACCTTACAACACCATATGTTAATTAGGCACAAGACTGATGAAATTAATATGTAGCTTTTCTTCATTAACTGTGATAGCTGCATTTGACCAATTCCTTGGTTGAATTTCTAGTAGAAAACTCGCAGAGGAGGGGGGGGGGGGAATCCTTCCCATATCAGTGGTTTATATTTGGCCCAGCCTCCACCAAATCAAAAAATTCTTACCCCCTATTTTCCCCTTCCCAGCTTGCCAAGGCTGCTGTCGTCACTGCATATATGATGGGGGGAAATGTGTATTATGACACGTTAGTATGATAGAAATCCGCGTCTCCGTTGAGGCATGAAATACATAATAAATCAACTTTATCGTGAACTGGAACGAATGTCTACACCATGACATATCATGATTGCACAAAGCATCAGAACGACCAGTGTCGTTGTGCAATAAAATGGTCCTTTTGATTAATGGCTTAATAAGTCACGATTTTCTCTTCCAAAAAATCGGCGATAGACTATAAAGACAATCTCATATGCCTATCTTTACTATTCGCCGAATTTTTTTCTTCAAATTCCACTCTAAACCTCATAAAATGTGTGCCTGAAAGATCCTCCAAGGAACGCATAATGCATGTACGTCTTGGTCGGTAGCAAACACTCAATTTTGTTGCAGCTGTGGGTGTTATAATATTTCATAAAACTTGTTATACCATTGTGTAATTGTGTTCACGTTGGCACTGTCAGAAAGACCATATTCTAATCAACGATGTCTTAAAATCTTCAACATTTACAATGAAGTATATGTCCGTGACGTCAATTTTTAGAATGATATTTGACTCAAATTTGGAATTGTTCAGAGTGGTCCTTTCATGCTTTTGTCAATTTAGCTCCATAAAACCCCTTTTACTAATTTTAAACGGAATAAAATGGTCAATGACAAACATATACAGTAACTGACACGTTCTTCTACATCATTGACCCGGTGCGATGTCCATTATAGGGTTAAATCTATGGTTATTAAAAAGTGTGACAGAAATGATGTACAAACTGATAAATCGATTGGAATTTTTGAGTGATTGTTTGTTCATGAAAAGTCGATATTGTCTGAAAATTTCGTCCGCGAAATATCTAAATCAAGAAAATTATAAGGAATGTTGCTGCATTTTTGCGACAAAAATAGCGCTGTTGTGCAATGCTCAAAGTTACCACTTTAGAGGGCGTCTCATTTGGTCCTTTTGGTGATTTGGCATAGAACTCTCGCTCGTCAACGGTATATAAGTATACAATTAGAGACATGATCTTAGTCATGATGAAGGCTTAGAAGATAAGAAAATAAAATTGTGGGCACTTCATTTGTTTGTTATCATTAATATGGACTTAACTACGTATCGCTGGTTATAAAAGATCGCTTGATGCAAACTTTGGTCCCTGAAGGTGGCGAGTATATCGTACGTTTTCGCTACACGCCGTTAATGGTCCATTTACTATTACATTACAACTTTTAAACTGATTGACGCGTCATTCCACTCATATGCACAGGAAAGTGTTCAAACCTGGAAGCAGCTTCTTCCTGAAGTGATGATATGACATTTAAAGAAGGGTTCATGCGATTCTTTTTAAATCCAACTATTCACCTGATACTGATAGATCATACAGTAACTACTGTTCATGTTCCACAACCGTGCATTAGTAATTACTGCGCTGTATTCGCAACACGGTAACATGTGTTACAGGTGGCACAGTAATTAATGCAAAGCTGTTACAGACGTTGAACTAGGAGTCCGAAAGGGAAAAATGCGCGGCGGCTGGGTAACGAAGACTACTCCCTAGCCGTACAATACGGAGTGAATGGTCGGCGCTAGTGTGGCAGTAATGAGTGTCCGTGCGTCCGTAGGACAACCATTGCTAGGATATAGTGTCCACTTTGCGTGAATGGTGTCTTACAGACACTTTCCCTTGCTTTCTACGCCACCGTGGAAAGTGTCCGGGTTCTCCTTAAAGAGCTTTAACGTGGTTCTGTTGAGTGACAAACGTTTCTGGCCCTGTCTACGTTCCCTTATTACCTATAAGGAGGTAATTTACCAGCGAAGACCAAGTTGACCATGATATATCGGTGAGCATGCACCCTCAAAACTCGGTTAAAGCATAACTAATACTTCGAATGTCGACTGTTGTGGGAAGGAGGCGGTAAAATGTTATTATTACCATGGAGACTACACTCCAGAGGGACGCTGTCCGCTATATTTCGATCGTCGACTGTCAGAAGGCGGCATAATGTTAAATTTTTCTTCTGAACTAATTAGTCATGTCTGTCTGACTCTGCTGCTTATCAATCGTTACTACTATTAGGGTAGTTGTTTGGATGGTCGGAATTTCTAAACGTTGGAGAAAGATCAACCATGTAGGTCCAAGGCAAATGTATTTCAACCGATACGCGGCGGCGGAAAGTTCCCCGCCATCCGGGGTCAGAGTCAATATATTTTATTCAGTACGCGGGAAATGTGGAAATCTCCCGCTCTACGTTCTAGGTGTGACAAATTTTTCATTTCACGCATGCGTATTTGCATTCTACTGTAAAATGTATACTATACTCAGTGAAGTAAGCCGAATGTGCCGTCTACGTCGTTAACGTTGCATGTCGCAGGCCCAAAATTTCTTAGTAGTTGCATATTTGCACGCACAGTAATTGTACCCTTCGGTTGAGCATTAACAGTTCAGACCGTTAACTTACTTAGCCCGATCTGATATTACAAGATGACTTCTCCTGAGCTAGATACCGATGACGAGTACAGTATCATTGGAAAATATCTTTCGTCAGGACTGTACCCTGAAAAGTCTACGTTAAATCTACAAAGATCGATAAGGAGAAGATCGAAGAGTTTTAGACTAACGGGAGATGCCGATCTAGTTTACGTCGGGCCACATGTCAACGAAGATCCTAGGCCCGTAATCACGGGTGAAGTGGCCAAAGCCGACAAAATTACAAGCTTACACGAAGGGTTTTGCGGTAAGTATATTATTTGTTTATTTGTATAAAACTTTTAGGAATTATTTCCACTGACAAAATTTATTCCATAGATGTGCATATAAGTGCATAGGCCATTGTTATCAATTAAAAGTAGAACTGAAAAGTCTAAACTTTAACTGTTAGTGTTATACAATAACGTGATGCATAATTAGGAGGCAAGACACGAATAGTATTACTATTACTAGGCTAGTAACTGTAGCCTAGGACTTCGAGAGTTAACCCTATTAAAATTTAAGTCACTCAGATTGGCAATCTCTGAAATAAAGCCTAGTTCATATAATTTATGTACTGTGTTAGCTTCCAAAACTTCCAGATCAGCTGTCAGTTACATATCAGCTGTGTAGTGTGTACCCATGCTACCATGAGTATATACAAGCTTTTAATTTCAATAATGATTAGATGTTTGAAATTGCTAGGTTACAAAGAAAAAGAAATCTTCAGGTCAGGACTTTTCAGATTTTCTGAAAGATGACCTGGGATTAGTCCCCTTACTAGTTAAAACACAAGGCAGCAAGGGGGATGTCCATTTTGGGGATGAATTAAATTAATGAGTGATACTTTAATATCTCTTTCTTTTGATAGATTTTCATATTTTTAATATGTTGGTGCCGGGATGTGCTCAGACACTGCAGGTCGCATATATGCTATAGGTAATCAGTTGGCCAACTGCCCATCACTTCAGAAGGTTAGCTGTGTTGGCTAGTAAGGTACGGTTCTTCAATGGGCCTTTTGCTGGTGATATTTTCATTATGCAAAATGTACATGGTATGAATATTCACTAAGCATTCTTCCACAGTAATTAAGGTGTAAGGCGATATGCAAAACAATGTTGCAATTAAGTTAGTGCAGGTTAAATAAAGTTTATATCATTTATATTAAAATTTAAATGCATTATCCCATGTAGACACTGCTTGGTGATATACTGTAGTATTGGTAGAATAGTGACCAGAATGGACATATAGGCCTAGTGTAATCTCTTTCACAAATTTGTGGGCGGGTGAATAAATTTCTATTCAGGAGGATAGCTGGGTGTTGAGAGAAACGATTGAAAAAAGAGCAAATAAAAATGCAAAACAATTTGCTTGTGTTTGATCTCACATGTTGTCATGAACTTATTTGACCAAATGATAGGAGTATTTTGGTATAAGACCCTAATTTGAAAGAAAGGGATCCGAGAAGGTGGCTAAATCAATACAAATATCAGGTTTCATTTCAATTTCTGTAAGAGTGCTTGTAGGACACGAGTGGTGACAATTTCAGCACCTAAGTATGTTTTTTATCGGCATTTCAGAAGGAGGCACATGTACACCTGATTTTTATGGAATCTGCAATGGAAGTTGTGTAACATGTTTTTTTTTCAAATACCTATCCTAGCTCATAGGCCTTACATGTTAATTGAATACATATGGACCACCTTATGCGTTCAGCTTATAAATGCTAGGCCTGGGTCGAAAATACTGTTCACAAGCAGCACAGTTATCACTAAGTCACTTTGTTTTGTTGTCATCTAAAAGCAATGTTTGTTTGCATGATTGTTACTGCAAAGTCATTCACCATATGCATATCAATTGATGCTTAAAGTTTGCATCCCTTTGTTGGCCAGTGCAAGAGTTATAGGGAGAATATGTGGAGATTGCCCAGAGAATGAAAGATCTAGCTCATTCATTCGTTCTCAACGTTATAATTTACTAAGCATATATTAAAGATGATCATGATGGTGGTACATTCAGTAGACTTTAATGACTCGCAGTACTGTCGGTAATTTTTATGAATTCCAGCCATAAAAAATTAATTCCGCTAAGAACACATTTTGGAATTTTTTTTAGCTGCGTATAATTAAAGCAACAGGAAAACCTTTACAGAGGACTTCATAATTATCTGATATGAATTTCCAAATGAAAAGAAAACTGAATTGTGATATCAAGCAAGAATGCCAATGAACATAACAGTGTTCATTAGTTGAATTGTTGTCATAAAAAATTTCCTACGCAGTACATTCATATGCAAGACATAACTAAAGTACCAACAAAGCAAAGCCATAGCCTTTTGTCCAAAAGTCATCCCCAATGAACCCATGTGCTTATTTAAGCAACATCTATTTCAGTAAAATATGCTACTTGGTTAATAAACAAGAAGTCTTTCCTTTCTATACTGTTGCTTCCATACTGTAAGTCTACAGTGTCAATTTCTGTCATTAATATAAAAAATTATGCAAATTGCCTTCAAAGATTAATTTGTAACATTTCTAAATGCTTACAATAGATACCAAAGTATAGGTTGTTCCAATGTATGCTTCCTACATCAGTTAGGTGTAACCCTCAATGACAGATCCAATGGCAATTTTATGACTAACTATCAATCACTCATCCGGTTACTTATACATCTGTCACCCCCCCCCCAGCCCCACAATCAAAGGTGATGACAATGGTTACCAGGCCTATTATAGTCCCCTGACATTTATTATCAGCTAGATCACTGCATGTGACTTGCATCTCACTTCAGAGATTTCCCATTGGACTTCCATAACAGTTGGGTTTGACAAGTCAGTAATAAGTGTGGTAATGAAGAAAAAATTGGTAACAGAGTCTTCCAGTGTGAGTTACAATAAGAAATAAAACAAATTGAATGTTTAGCAATTTACAAAACTCCGATATAAATCACTTGTACATCAGTTCGTATGATTTTGTATGGTTCTGAATGCTATTCTACTTCTTTTTTTTAGGTGGGTGTGGATATGATTGGACCCCTTCCAGAGACCATCAATCGAAATAAGTACATCATATAAACCCTATGTCACTATTTTTCAAAATGGCCAGAGGCTGTTGCTGTAAGAAACAAAGCAGCAAAAACTGTTGCAAACTTTCTGTTTGAAAGCATGGCCAGGTAAATATCCATCGACTTTTGTTTCTACTTTACATAGCATACTTATGAAATTAGTTACATAGACCTTCATTTGCACTGTTTTAACTGTGACCCCGAAATGTTAGTGGGATAACGGTCAGTGCATCCAAAAGAAGATATGACAGTGCTTTTAACTTGGTTTTTTGTTAAAAATCAGTGCTGAAATAATCTCCTGATTAAACCATGCAGCCATTCTGCAGATGCCAGTAGTTCATTACATTACTCGTAGTCAGTACTTTAACAACTTATTTAAATGTTTCCATTTATTTAGATGTTGGTGCATGAAAATTGTCATCTCAGACCAGGGAGGAGAATTTGTTAATGCTCTGAACATGTCCCTGTTTGACATGACAGGGGTCGACCACAGAGTATCCTCCAGCTACCACCCACAGACCAATGGGCTGGATGAAAGATTCGACCAAACTCTGCAAAGGTCACTCATCAAGGTTGTCAATGAAAACCAAGATGACTGAGATGAAACGCTGTCTTCAATTTTCATGGGGTACCGTACAGCAAAACATGGTTCAACAGGTCTTTCACCTTTTGTTGTAATGTTTGTAAGAATTTAAACCTACCATTGCTAAATAGAGATTGACATTTGCTAAGGCCATATACAGAGAAAAAGCAATCTGGGACAAGAGAGTTTGGACAAATCTTGCATAGCTACACCAGTCCTCTATAGGATAAAATCTAATTTGACACATTCCAAAGTCCTGGGAAAAACCGCTAAATAGAGGACCATCAATAACCCTATTTAAATTACAATACCTAAACAAATAAAATATTAACCCTGTATATGGTACACTCTGCAGCAAGTACAAAAGATGAACATTCATTAAACTGTAAATGCATGCCCATTAATTTAAAAGATACATGCAATTAATGCCACTGACATTGGTTTTGTTTTTCATATACTATATATATCATAATTGGCTGGTATGCAAGTTGGACCTATAACAGCACAGAATATACTTTGGTTTTATATTTGTGCTGGTTTGAGTATGTGATGTGACTCAAATTTCTGGTTCCAGGGTCTTAATAGTGATAATAAAATATATAACAATTTATTTATTCTTCAGTCAACAAAGTGTTGTGAATAATTCATTGTTAATTTATCTTCATACATCCAGAGAGCCATTGTTACCAGTCGACATGGAAGACTCCATTGTCCAACCAGAATCTCCTACTACAGACAACAGCGATGCACAGCGGGATAGGGTTTTTCAACTCATGTCACAATCGCGGGACATAATCAAAGGTGTTGTGAAAGAAAATATTGGTAAAGCCCAAGAACGGCCAAAAAAAAAAAAATTTGGATAAAAGGCACCTATCGAAAAAGCTAATTACATAATGCTATGTTGTGCATTGAAGTTGCAGTTAAATGAATGGCAACAAATGCATTGTATTATGATGTTTACGTATATCTGCTGGATTTTGTTTTATTCAGAGCTTTAAAAAAATGGTTCCAGTGTTCTCGTACGGAATGCTTGACAGGATGCCCGAAGAGGAGGCAAGCTCGAAAACTCTTGGCTTGGGCCGTATGAAGTGAAGGCTGTGAATGAGAAAGGGCTGTACACGCTTATTAACAGTACCACAGGCCTTCCTCTGAAGAAGAAATTCAATTAAATTTGACTAAAAGAATTTCACACAAGTAAGATTTCTTTGCAGTCTTTTTTTTGGGGGGTGGGGGGGGGGGAGGAGTAGGATTGGCACGATTCATCCAGAATTTCCTTAAAAATAATCAGCAACTTAATGAGTTGTGAGTATTTGCTGGCTTATGTGAGGGTAAAGGACTGTAGCTGTCTTTACACAATAAATGAGTTTCGACTTAATGGCTTAACAAATTAACCATTATTGCCAACAATAATAAAGACAGGAATAAGTTAATTAGAAAAGTTCAGTTTCCTGACAATCGTTTAAAAAAATTAAATTTCATTTGTTTTAGTTTCGAGAAGATAATTTTATGTCATGTCAGTTTGAAACTGTGCAATTTAATGTTCAACTTCTGACGAGCAGCTTTCCTGTAATAAAAAGATCTTTTTGGCTTTGATAATAATCGTAACCTATTCATTCATGCTGGCGTGTGTGCGTGTCTTTCTACCGCCCACCTTGTAAACACAATATCTCAAGAATCGAAGCTTAGATAGATCTCATAGTTTGTGCAAAATAGTACATTGTTGAGTACAAGAAGCGTATTGTATTGTTTGAGGTCAAAGGTCATTCGGGTCAAATTGTGAAACCTTTTAAACATGGTATCTCAATATTGGAAGCTTGGGCAGATCTCTTACTTGGTAAGATGGTGTATAACATTGAGTCAAAGAAACTTTGTTTTTGTGGATGTCATAAAGGTCATTTGAAGTCAAAAAATGACAAACAGTTACTTCACTCCCCTCTTACATGTCCCTACACTAACGCACCTTCCTAAACATAATATCTCAGAAGCTTGGACCGATCGCATATTTGGTATGTAATTGTACCACATTGAGTACAAGAAGCCTAATATTGTGGGCGGAGGTCAATGGCCGTTTCAGGGTTAAAATTGTGAAAACCATGTTTTACACAATATTTCAACAGGACAGATGTCATATTTAGTATGTTGATGTATCACATTAGTAAAAGAAACCTGTCGTTGAGGTCATGGTCATTTCAGGACAGCCTGTAATATTGCGAAGTTATTGTTTGTCACATCACACTGCTTTACTAAGATCGAGTAAGTTGTACACCCTGACTATAAATTATGTCAGATTCATGAACAAAACTGCTCATGTTACATCATCGAAACCACAATGCATTGTTGGCATTCTGGTTGAATTAATGCTATTTGAAAGAAAGTACATGGCATTGTTCAGAATATTGCTAGTAATATGAGTAATATTATATAATGTTCCCAAAGGAAATTTTGTGTGCTATCATAAGTGAAGGAGAGAGGGAATCCCTTACACTGGCCGAGTGGCGAGTTTTTCAAAATATTTTCGTAAGGCCTATTTTTACAATTCATGGTTAAGTAAGTTTCCAGTTTGCTATCATTGTGTTCTTCGCTTTGATTCAACAGAGATCTGTTTACTCTAAGGCAACAGTTTTTCTTCAAGTTCCCGAAGCAGTTGCATGACCAATTCAAGAAACTGAAAAAATTTTAAGTACAGTAAGTGTTAAACATTTCATTAAAGTGGGATTATATGCACTCCATAATCATGCAGTTACTGACACCAATCTCAGTGGTATACATAGTCAGTTACAAGCTCAATTTTGTAGTGCTTAAGCAACTGTCAAAAGCAGAAACAAATATTGTTTAATGTTAATGATAAAGGTGCTCTACCTATTACCTATGATCATCGCTCGGCCAAACGCTTTTTAGATGTTTCGCTACTTGTTGCAAACTTTTGTTGGGCTATATAGTAATAATATGTATACCTTCAATGGTTAAGCACTGCATTTAAAGGAACTTTTTAGTGACAAATGGGACCCAGTCCTTCTGGTCATATCATTGTTTGTAATTTTATCGCCCTAAGCCTTGCCTTGTCATGAATTTTACTTTCTGTCATAGAGTGCTTGAGCTGTTGGCCCGTCCTGCTAGAAAATTTTAATCTAACACTGACTAACGTCGAGACGTGACGTCAGTGCTGCACATAGGTCACACTTGATCAGACCTCACTCTAAGCTTGGCCTTGATACAATAAACAGGAATGCGTACATACTTCAATAGGCTATGAAGTTGCAATATATCTGAATGCTTGCATGCTCAAGGAGGATCATCAGACCCCACACTTGGGGATTCAAGTTGCTATACTCTGAATAATCGCATGCTTAAGGAGGATCAAGCAGACCCCACAAATGAGGTGATCAACTTGCTAGTCTGAATCTCACATGCTCAAGTAGGATGAGACCTACAAGGGCGATCAACTTGCTATAGTTTGCATCCTCGCATGCTCAAGGATGATCAGACCCTGCAATTTGGGTGATAAACGTCCTATAAGTATAAATTATTGCATGGTTAAGGAGGATGAGACCCACAAGGGCAAAACAACATGCTAGTCTGAATATACTCCGTACATGCTCACGGTGGATCAGACCCCACAATTGGGGGATCAATTTGCTACAGTCTGAATGCTCGCATGCTCATGGAGGATCAAACAGCACAATTATTTCTATCAACTTGCTAGTCTAAATTCACATGCTGAAAGATTATCAGACCTCACATATGGGGTGACCAACTTGCTATTTTTAATATCATATCAAATATATGCGAAAGCAGGGAAATAGTCTCTACACCTGGCCACCTGAGGATGATTACTCCACCCAGCCAATCATGGATATTTTATATATACTTACTGCTCCACAACTCGTAAATGCTAGAGAGCAGTTTCAGATTTTTTAGGCTGAAATTAGGCATATTAAAAACATAATTGCAAGCAAGGTTTACTTATTTTGTTAGACCAAGTAAAAACTAAATGTCTTTCTCGTCCTGACTATTTACTTTTGGGGGATTTTTACTGTTTTCGTCCTGATGATTAACAGACGTTGTACTTTGTATAAAATTTCATGAAATTACTGAGTGAGCAGGAATTTCCATTTAGTATGCATTTACCTTGTATGAATTCTAAAGCATATGACATAGGAAGTTTTTGTCAAAGTTAAAACTAAATAGACATACACAAAACCGTTGAAGCCATTTGAGCAGTAAATAGTAAAAAAATATCAGGCTTTAGCGAAAATGGAGGAAGGCGGGAGACGAGAAACATGTTTATTTTATTTAGTCTTACATGATCTTACATTTCATTACAATTCAAACATTTCATTACAATTCATTGTTACTATTTGGATTCCTTACCTTTTCTTCTGGGCTGTGGACCAGCTGGCTATCATTGATTTATTTGAATGTGGTAGAAGTTGTGACACACTGCATAGGTTCAACGTAACTTTGTTGTCTTGTTATGATTGACCTTAGACTTGTGTCCCGTAACACGCGACATATTAATTTTTTTATACAGTAAGCCTATGGTGGGAATGATGACATGTTATTAAAGAATTAATATTCCACTTTTCGATCAATGTTACTGTTAACAACCCAATTATAATGCATATATCATATCAAGTTTTGACTGTCTATGCATTGAACAATTTATAACTCTAATCTATTGAGTATATTGGCGTCCTGGTAGCGATTTTTCCCCCTCAACCTTTCGGGCAGTGTACGTGTTGTTTAGCATATCAGAGCGAGGCGTGGAGTTTAGCCAACCAGAGCGAGGCTGAGTTGATGACCTACTACTCAGTAAAGATGGCGGCATGCTTACCAAATGTTGAAATCACATTCGATACGTCAACATAATTATTGTACTGCAGCAGATAGTATTAAGGTATGTAGGCCTTGCAATCCTGACATTATACTGAATAATTTTGCAGAACTTACGTGACGTTTGCGTCGGTTTCTTTGTTGAAAAACGGCGATGTATTATCGCTGTCTGATGTACTAATTTACAATGTCTTCAGATGGACATGGCACTGTACTCAGTACTGTAGAACTAGTACAGTAGTATGTTACGTACATACAGTTTACACACATGTACACAGCAATATTTGTACACAGTGACAGTAGGCCTACAGCATTAGCAAATTTTATGATCTAGCTAGACTAGAGGCCACGGTAGCTATTACTAATACTATTACTAGGATACTGAGCCTACCTCATTTCATGATTTATACAAACCTAGCAAAGCACAAGCTGTAGGTCTGTTGCACTAAATTATCAGGCAAATAGGGCTAGGACTGATGGATGGCCATGCAGTGCTGAACCCTAGGCATATGCCCTGCAATGGAACATGGCCATGATGGGTATTTGCTGTAAAGCGGTATCAACTTATGTTTATGCCTGGAGGTCAGTGTCGGTTGTAATAGACGCCGAAATTGTATGTGTTTAATCCATGACATGCACATATGTCATCATCATCATGGTGGTATTTTCGAATTTAGTAATCTCTAGCACTGCAGTAGCAGTATTTACATGAGATGTGGATAATAATACATGTACATGTAGGCTCTGACTGAAGCATTGAATTTCCTTGAAATTTCAAATTCAATTTAAGACATTATGGCTGGTATTATACTATTTGTATCTACGTGGAAATCTTAGTGTAAATTATTTATAATGTCTTTAACCTTCTACTTTCCGGAAAATGTTCCTGAAGGTTATGTCTACCAATTCGTCCAATCTGAAGATGTATTTCCTGAATTTTCAAGTGATTAAAATTTTAATGTCACGATACGGACAAACATCAAAGATGAATAAGCTGCTGAAACATGGAGAACTGACTTTCAACAGCTATCAAAAGTAACGTGGAGGCTGCAATCGGGAAAATTAGCCAAGGGAAAATTGAATATTTCAAACTGCCCAGCAACTATGATAATCACCGTGAAAGGACAGAATTATCGCGCAAGTCTAGGTGAGTTAGTTTTTCAATTGAACTGGGAGACTGTATTAACGCCAGATTAGGTCATCATGGCGCACCACCTACCGATTGTTCACAGGGTAATGTAATGTCACTTATAAATAATGACGCCTCTGTGGTGTGGTCCACATTGTAGGACTGCAGACCAGTAGGTGGCAGCAGCCTCTAGTGATGTTTCCTAGTGGTTATGTATAAGTTAGGGGCTTTCATGATATGAGTATGTTGCATTGCATTGTAAGGGGAAAAACTTGGAACAACATATCAGTACGTATAATGCAGATAAGGGAGAGGATTGCGCCAAAATTTAAAGAGACAACAACAAGGATCTCATCGTTGCAGTATGCACACCATTCATGAAGAGGGCACATTCGTTGATTCGACAGAGTAGTGAATTGGTTTTTATTGATGCGAGTGGTGGTGTTCATGTCATCATTGTCGTATTTTCTTGCTTCTGACCCATTCTTGTGCTGGTGGCATTCCTGTTGGTTGTCTGATAACCACATCTGAGTCAAGGGAGGTGATAAGCTCTGCCTTTACGCTTTTGAAGGATGTTTTGCCTCAAGGTGCTTTCTTCGGTAGAGGTGATAAAGGAGCCCAGTTTTTTTGGACAGACGATTCTGCGGCTGAGCGACTGGCTTTAAAGGACTGCTATCCAGATTCAGCCTTGCTCCTGTGTACCTTTCATGTGCTTGAAGCTCAATGGCGCTATTTGTGGGAGGCCAAAAATGCCATGAACAAGAATGACAGGCCCCATTTACTGATGCTGCTAAAATCAATGGTGTATGCTGAGACAAACAGCCCATGATACTGCATTTAGTGATACGATCATGCAGAAGTATGAAGGGTACAAGGCTCATGTGGCTAGTACGTATGAGTGCAGATTTGAGTGGGCTATTTGCCTCCGGAATGACTTACCCATTCGGGGAAACAATACGAATAACTATGCTGAGGCGGCTATGAGGATCCTGAAGGACAAGGTCTTTTTCCGCACAAGGGCCTTCAATGTGGTGCCGCTCTTAGACTATATTCTCCCTCGATGTGAGTCGTACTACGAACGTCGCTTGATTGACATTGCGAACAATCGCTTAGACATGAGGATTTCGAAACGCTTCATTCCTGGCCGAGCTAGCGTCACTGCCGACAAAATTCCAAAAATGTCCGATACCTTGTATTCTGTGGAAAACGAAAGTAATGATCAAGTGACCTATGGTGTTGACACCACACTCAACATGTGTTCTTGCTTCATGGGTAAAACAGGAGCACCATGCAAGCATCAGTGTTTGCAGTTGTCAAGCACTGTCACATAGATTCTTCTAACTTTCTTCCCGTGCAATCTCCTGTGCTTCGCCAGCAACTTTTTGAACTTGCAACAGGCTGTACACAAGTTCCAGATGGATGGTTTTCAAGTATGCGGCAAAATGATTCTTCACCTAAAGAAGTCCAGTCTCTCCCCCCCCCCCCAAGTTTGCCCCGTGCTGATGACCTGAGTGATCATGAGGATCCCACTAGTGCTGAGAATTCAATCCCCGACCTTCAGCCATCTTGGAGTCTGTCACAACAGCGGGACCTCCAGAACAAATTCTTCAAGAGGTCTCAGAATTCAAAGGGGCATTCTTCCTCAAATAAGGAAGATGAGGATTTGATTTCTTTGAAACAGAGGATAATGTTGGTAGCTGAGAACATTTGCCAAAGGCTTGAGGAAATTCCTAGTTTGATTCCAGCTGCCGAAAATTTTTGGAAAATGTCAACTGAAATGACAACTGACTCGGCATTGGACTCTGCCCTTGCCTGTTTTGGCAGGTATACTGGCGTTGACTTGCCTATGAACATAAGGTCTGTGAAGAGGGTACATTCACATGGACCTAAAATTGGTGTTCAACCCACTGCTGTTGCACGAAGAAAGTCTGCGTTAGGCGGTCGGAAGTCTCTGATTACAGGAAGAAGGACGAACATATCAAAGTGCCCTGTGAAAGAGAAAGGAGCAAATTGTTCACAATCTCTGATACCAGCGAAGAGACCAAAGAAAGCTCCGCATAGTCTTCCCACGTGTGTTGCTAGAAATCAGAATCTGGGTAAAACGCACAGTGCTAAGTAAAATAGAAACCTATTTGCAGTTGCAAAGTTCATGATACAAAGAAATTAATAAGCAAGAATATGGAAACAGTACTAAAACACCATGTCTAGCACTTAGTTCCGTTTTTGGCCAACAGGTAGCGTTATTTTTAATTCAATCCTGGTTAAGTACATGCATTTCTTCCTATAACAAATTGCTATAAGCATAAACGCAGTGCGATCTTTTCAAATAAAGCGTCTTTATAAAGCAAGAATAGTTGACTGTAGGCTTCATTGGCCCTATAACAACAAAACGTATTATTGCGCCCACGGTATTGATATAGTACATATATGCACCCTCATAGTATTGATATAGGCCCTATAGTAGGCCTACACACGTACATGTACCCTCGAACAGCTGAGAATCTCAGGTTACCAGGGTTACGCGCCAGACCGGCCAGAAAGTTCGATGACACAATTGTGTTGACACTAAGTAAAGCGTTTCTTTGTATTTAGTAGAAGCCTCAGCAAACATTGATGATTTCATATTTCTCAGAAGTCGTCAGATGAATTCCTTCAGCATTACTGCTCCTTGTTATTGTTTTCTAGATGAAGGCCAATTTTCATTAGGCCTAGCCCTAGGGCATAGGCCTACTCCATGTTGTTGACTCACACGGCAGTCTACTGTGTGCCCAATTATTTAATATGCCTAGTATTAAGGCATGTACTCGAGCCTAGCAAAAGCCTAGCCTAGTAGTAGTAACCTATGGTTAAGCCTGGTTAGTGGTCACAGCCTGATTTTGATCAGTCGTCCGACTTCAACATCATATTAAATGCCTTCTATATCTACACTACCCGTGCTACAAGCTCGTGTCATAACGGTGAATTCCCCGAAAATGTAGACGAAATACCACGCGGATGCGTGCAGAGCCGGGCGCTGGCAAAATCGCTACAAAACGCGTCTGCGCCCGCCCGCCCCCATCCGCCCGCGTCCCCGCGTCCGCCTCGTGGAAACAGCTCAACAGAAAATTCAAGGATCCGGATCTGATAGTAGGCAAAATATCCCCAGGAAAGCACCACGCCAACATTTACACTGTGCTTATCATGCATACAGTGTATGTAAAACCTTACTTTATAAAATATCTTTAAATATGGTGACAACACCATATCACCTAAAAATGGACACCACAGCAGCAATGAAACGTTTTTGCAACATTTTGAAATATTTCACCAGTGATATAAAATGAAATATTTTCGTTCAGTAACACAAATGAGACAAAAAAGTCATTTGATCTAGTACTCTGATTTGGCGATTTGCGAGGTCATTTTAGAGATAGGCCTATGGTGCAGTCCAAGTATCCATGACTCCTTAGACTGTTTGGACTCATTCTATCTGTCCGCAGGATCAACGGCGTTCATAGCCACATCATGAAGAGGCAAACTACTATGTCTGAATGGTTAGGGAGGATTAAGAAAAGTAAAGACAAAGCGTAGGTATTTTTATACTGTTTTGCAATTGTTTTCGTTCTAATCTTATCAAAACTAAAAATACATTTCTTCAGGGATTTGTGGCTTGTCTAAACATACCGTACGTACGTCCTGGGCCGCCCCAACAGGGATGGTGTTAGCGGGTATTTTAATCCAGAGATTTATTGGAGTCTTATTCAATTTGGTTTCGAAATGTGACTAAAGTTTGAGCCAATCCAATTGTTGGTTGTTGTGTTTGGACAATTTGATGTAGTTCATATTCTTTATTCCCCTCCACATGCTGATGATATATCACAGGTACTGCCCCTGTTTAGAGATTTTGGAAAGTACTAACTGTATTGAATTGTGAAAAAAAATTAATAGGTAAACGTGTAATTACATGGTATAGGTTGCAGTGCCACTCCACCAAGAAATGTGTGAATTATGTTATGTCCGTTACATAGGCCTGTGTCATTCCTTGTACCTTTCAGAATGTCCGCTCTACCTGAGTCTGATAGAGAGTCGTCACAGCCTACGGTCTCATCGCTACAGCTTCAGCAAACAGTTAAATCGATACAAAACTCTCCTACAGATGCATCGCTACGGAATCAGCCTACCGCCGCATCGTTGCAGCCCAAGCCTATGGATGTATCGCTACAGCCTCAGACTATGGTCTAATCAGTGTTACAGCCTCCGCCTGCAGCTACATCGCCACAGCCGCCGTCTGCGATCGCATCGCTAAAGCCTTTGTCCGCCCAGCGTTCAGGTTCTTCTAATGCTGCCCTACCGTCTGGTGAAGAAAAGTCTGATCCGCCGTATCCAGCAATCGACGAACATCCTTACCAACCGGACCAAACTGATTTTATGACCACGCAAATGGTATCGACGAAAACTAAACGCGGATTTACTGTTCTTAAATTCCAGCGTCAATGTTTCGACAAATTCGGGTGGCTCCACTGTGATATTAAGAGCGGAAAGGTGTTTTGCCATGCGTGCATTACTGCCATCACACGAGGGCTTGTTCGCCTCGAACGCGACCACGAAACCAACTTCTTGATCGAAGGGTTTTGCAACTGGAAGAAATCGATGGAAAAGTTCAAACAGCATCAAGCCAGTGATCTCCATGGGTTGTGCATCCTCAAATTGCAAGCTGCTTCGAAAACCCGTAACAGCCTAGTTAAGCGACCACGCTTCCAAAGAGCAGGTGAATGCCCGACATGCCCTCGTCAAGCTGATTACGTCCATGCGCTATCTGCCTACAGAAGGAGCAGCGCTCAGAGGCAAGGAGAACGATGGAGGGAAGTTCAGAGAACTCCTCGATCTATGCAGCGAAGACGATGAAGATCTTAGACAATTCATGAAACGAACCACGAACTTCACCAGCCATGAGATTGAAAACGAAATACTCGCCATCATGTCCCGACAAGTACTCCAAAATATTCTCCGTAGTGTAAACGAGGAATCAAAGATTTTCGCGACAATAATGGATGGAACTACCGATATCAGTGGGAATGAGGAAGAATGCGTCTGCGTCCGTTTTATCGACAAGGATTTGGGGCTCCGAGAGGAATTCATCGGATTGTACAGCATGAAGGAAACGACCGGAAAGGCCATTGCCAACATGTTGAAGGATGTCCTGATACGCACGCAGCTACCACTGGCCAACCTCAGAGCTCAGACGTACGATGGGGCATCTAACATGCCTGGCGAATTGAACGGATGCCAGGCTGAAATAAACAAGCAACAACCACTGGCCCTATACACGCATTGCGGTGCCCATGTTACCCACCTGATCACATCCAAAGCAGTATCAGCAGCACCCTTCATACGAGACGCATTCGATGCCGTTCAGGAGCTAGGAAATCTCTATTCCCAGTCCGGCAAGTTTAAAAGCACTGATCTGGACACTAATGCGACAAAGCCAGAAATACAATCACCGACGAATCTCAAGCCAATCTGCCCTACCCGTTGATTAACTAGAAGATCCGCTGTCACATCGGTGATGGACAATATTGAATATGTCCTACAGGCACTTGCAAACGCAGCCGCCAACTTTGGAAGCACCACTGCCGCTCGTGCTAGCGGCTTGTACAGTACCCTGAAGAGGGCCAAGTGTTACCTTGGGCTGAAGGCCTCCCTTCCCATTCTGACCCTTATGGAAGGCGTAAACAGAAGCCTTCAGGCCAAAGACCAGACCGTTGAAGGTATGATCCAGTGTGCCAAGGTCCTCAAGGATCAGCTAACGCAACTGCGCGACGATGAGGAGTTCTCAGCCCTTTTCACTGAGGTGACAGGCTTCATCGAGGAAACAGACGAAATGGAAGCTTTTGTCAACCGAGAAGACGAAAGGTGCCAAGTAAGCTGGGGTCGGGTCTGTTTGCTCCTCCTGAGCAAAATGTCGAGGAACAATTTCGAAGACAGTACTTCTTAGCGATCGACAGCGATATTGCCAATTTGGATACTTACTTCTCAGCTACAGATATCCACAAGTAAGGGCAGTTTGCCAGCATGCTGACAAGCGGAAAGGCCAACCCTGCCGTCATCGACAGGTATCCCGAGTTGTCAAGTGACCTGGAATTAGAATTAAAGTTCTTCCACCGACAGTTCCCGAGCGAGACCACCATAGAGGGAATTGCCAAAACCATGCGTGACATGAGCCCTCAGATGCGGCAGATGTTTCCTGCGGTTCAACAACTTCTACGCTTTCTTCTGGTGTCGCCTGCCAGCAGTTGTACGGCGGAACGCTCCTTCAGTGCCCTTCGTAGAATAAAGACGTGGCTCCGCAGCACAATGGGTCAGACGCGTCTAAACAGCCTCATGGTGTGCGCCGTTCACTGTGGAAAGAAACCCACTGGACATTGCCAAAGAATGTGTGTCTAATTGTCAAACACGCAGAGTCGTTTTTGGACGAATGTAATGCTTGAGATCAATAACGCCAATACACGTTTCACCTGGATGTCCTAGCAATCGGTACCTAGCGAGCAGTATGGATGCCAGGACAGAAGGGCGAAAGTGTTCGACCCAACATAATTTTATCGACTAACCTGGGATGTACTTTCAAAACAAGGTACTTTTTACACTGAATGGTTTTTGGATAATTATCTAATCATTAATTAAGTCCATTCGAGATCGCAGCTTAGCATGATGAGTAAGCGCCTAAAACTTTTAATATGCTATTTTGTCTGGCAATCTGAAATGTAGCTGTAATGCAGAAATAATTATTCCCAAACGTATGCTGTTGTCAGTGAAGTCCTAGTGAATACCTAACAAAGCACTACTATGCACCTAAGACACATTACACAGATATTTTCAATGGGCAGGTTCAACCTCTGAACTCTATAGACCCCCAGGAGCAAAGTGAGATCTTTTCAGGCAGGCGGGTCAAAAACCTACTTCCAGGACTGTCATTTAATGTCCCCATGCAACCAACATGAGTACAGCTGTCCACTTTCCTCTCCTGGCAAATGGCAACGGAACTCGGGGATGGAGACTTAGCCTCTCCTATATTAATTTATTAGTTTTCATAGAGAAAGGAGTGAAGGGAAGTTTTGGTATCAGATGTTGATACCGAAGTTTGAACCAGGGACCTCCAATTGTCAC
Source organism: Apostichopus parvimensis (assembly GCA_000934455.1). Lineage (NCBI taxonomy): Eukaryota > Metazoa > Echinodermata > Holothuroidea > Aspidochirotida > Stichopodidae > Apostichopus > Apostichopus parvimensis. The sequence goes on from KN885288.1 coordinate 25,509, forward strand.
CGCACGCGAGCACTCTACCATCGTACTGCCCGGCCAAGTTAGCCTACATTTGCTAGGTCGTCGCGTTATTCCCTAAGTTCAACTCATCAGGTTTTCCCTAGCTAAAAAGCAAACGGAATGTAACTATGTGTAATTGTGTATTGCATGTGTATAGGCCTATAATAGCCTGCATCAGGCTATTTTCTTGATCGAATAATATAAAAGAGCTCTCGAACATTGTAACGTAGCGCCTAAAACAAGATTGACAGGGGCAATTTTCCCAAAATAACACCCGAACTTAAAAAAAAAAGGATTTTAGATCCTGATTATGAGATATTTCAGACATGATAACCCTATTTTAAAGTTGGGTATATGCCGCTTGGAAACCTCGGGAAGTGCCGTTTCCGGCCATCTACAGGGTTTGTAAATCCCTAAATTTTCTTGTGCGCTTCGCGCCAACTTATGGTGGCGCTACGCTTAGATAGTCAACAAGGTCATATCGGAAGTACGGATGGCCGCCCATGAGCCAAGTCATGCATTTCGTTTGTGCGCATCGCGCAGTGTTTGACATTTGTTGTGGCTTGTTAATTTTGCGGCGTGATTATCTTGTCTTTGGGCACATTCGCGTTAGCAGCGAAATAGGGCGAGTCTTATAGCGGTGTGGCAGCGGGAATTTCAAGTTGTTGCTATAGTGCTAGGATTATTAAATTTTTACTCACTCGTCAAGTTCCTGTTTGGAAGTAAACAATTAATTTTAGTTGGCCGTGTAATAAAATATATTTTAAAAAGTCTTTGTCTGATCCTGTATTTAATTGTAATTGGATTTTTTGCGCCTGGAACTGTGTTTAGGAATTGACTTACACCAGTAAGATAAAAAACACATTTGACTTTCTTCACTTGTAAATTATCATTGGTTTATTTATTAAAAATCCTGCTCTGTGCGTTAATAATTGGACACCTCACTGAGGTCCGATTGCAATCAAATAACTTTTCCTATAGCACCTCCTTGTGAGAGACGAGGTCCAGTAATTAACGGTTTATTGTGGAAACTGTCAAATATTTGTTGTAAACTGATGAGCGATTTATGTAAACAAGAGTGCAAGTACTGCCCTTGTTTTATTATGCAATAAATCCTCTCTTTTAAATTGTTCCAAAATTAATATGTTTCCCTTGTCTATTATTCTAGCCAGTTAACTGCCTTTAAATTAGGATAAACTTTCCTAAAACGGATGTACCACATTTTGGGGCTGAGACCGATTTCTCTCTAATAAGATCTAGAAGGAAAATAAACAAAAGAAGCTATATATATTTTCGCCACACTATCTTCGGAGTTTCATAATATATAAGATGACCATGCACTAAAACCATGACATAATTTCTAATATCGATTTTCAATTCATGATATACTACTTGGACATAATTACTTGGACATGAGAAAAAGTGGGGGGGGGGGGAATCCACACGGGGACTCGAACTCGCGGTCTTTCGTTTTCCACCTTATGTTATTGAACCGACGCATTTACCCGACTGAGCTAAGTCCACAGTGACGTCGCATAATACCGCTTTTTGATTGGTCATTGACCCACGTTCAATGTACACTGTACTGCATGCCATGCCCGAAAGGTTCATGAAAAAAATTCGCGTCCCGGTAACACCCGCCAGTTATGGTTTTGTCATTTACATCAATTTATAGCTTTCTTAAAATAAAATAATGAACAGCTAAGAACACCATCAACTCTGTACTTTTTTGTACAGGTTTATCATTCAGCATTTCTCCAATTCTGATGTGTTTTTGATGGTTCCCGGACAACTCCCCCCTGGACGATTCCCCCCCGGACAATTACCCCCCGGACAATTGCCAACCCTGACAATTGCCAACCCTGACAATTGCCCCCCGGACAATTGCCACTCCGGACAATACCCACCTATGACAATTGTCCCCCGGACAATTGCCCCCCGGACAATCCCCCTCCTGGGAATTTTGTTTGAAATGTGACCTTTGACCTTGGTTTCAGATGTAGTTTGGTCTCCTGATTCCGAAAAACAACACGACAAGTCTGTACAGCTATCCTGACTCCGACCGAAAACTTTGACCCCATATAACTTCGCACACGAAGGTCACACGGGGGGTCAACCAATTGACATTTATGATCAGAAGGTACCTTTAACATCTCAGATATCATCGAAACTGTCAAAATCCCCAAAACACGTAAAGGTCACCAGAGGTCAAAATGAGGTCAAGGGTCACCCAGATGCGGGTCGACAATTGGATTACATTGAAGCAACTCCCAACCCTAACGGACAATTCGTTCTCAAATTATCGCAAAAATAATACTTTTTTATCATTAATTGACCTTTGGTGACCTCGGATCACATGACCGTTAAGTTTGAAAATATCCCCCTATACCATTTGCAACTTGTCCTAAAATATCAACCGTGTCACACCTTGGGACTGGGAGTTATTGCACTGAATGACTGAAGTTTAACTTTGACCCCATATAACTTAACACACAAAGGTCACCTTGGGTCAACATGTTGACATTTTTGATCGGTGAGACGTGAATATTGCATCAAACTTAAAATGCAAACATTTTTTTCTTTGCCAATTTTCTCCCCCAAAATACTACTTTTTTAACATTAATTAACCTTTGTTGACGTCGGATCACATGACCGTTAAGTTTGAAAATATTCCCCTATACCATTTGCAACTTGTCCAAAAATATCACCCTTGTCACACCTTGGAAATGGGAGTTATTGCATTAAATGTCTGAAAATTCACTTTCACCTCGTATAACTTCGCACACGGAGGTCACACGGGGGGTCAACCTATTGAAATTTATGATCAGAAGGTACCTTTAACATCTGAAAATAGCATCGAAACTGTAAAAAATCGCCAAAACACGTAAAGGTCACCACAGGTCAAATTGAGGTCAAGGGTCACCCAGATGCGTGTAATTATGTCTGAAGACCTCAGACGTGTAATTCTGTTGTGCATGTAATTCTGTCTGAAGATGACAAATAATTTCTGCAATCATCATTTTCATGGTATTTCAAATTGTTAAGGTTACTATTTTACCATTGTTCTGTAGTGACACTTAATAGCAATAGAGAATAGTAACTTTCACAATAAAAATATTTGGTGGCAGCGGTGGGATAAGATGCTCAATTGTAGCGTATTCTAGTTTGTGTTAACGTATTGTTAACTTATTGTTATTATGACGTCACACATGGCTCGCGTTTTGCTGGTTTGCTCTGTGGTGTGGCGGGCTATGAATCAGGCACTATTAGAAGCGTATACAGATGTTTTGTTTTAAATGATTCGGTTTGTGGGGTTGGAAGACAGCCAAACTGGTTCAAATTGGTTGAGTGCCCATTTGCATGTGCTCATCTGCATATCAGGTTGGCACTCAACCAATCAATAGTTGGGTCAGGGGTAAGCTATAAGTTTGGACCAATCAGGTTCAAGTGCAGAGTCTGTGCCCTGTGCATCGCGTTGTTTTGTTATTTTAGAATCTGGGTTTAAATGTCTCCTAAAGACGTATCGGGGAGTTCAAGTTTATCTCCCGAAGCCTACAGACGTATAACAGTGGGCTCCGTAGTTTATATTTCTGATCAGCATTGATGCCTGTGCATTTTAATTATCCCAAGTTATAGTTATATTCAGAGTTAATAAAAATGAATTTATTATGAAATATCCGCTTTTGGAGATTATTTATTAAGACTTTCCTGTTCAGATTTTTGGTGGCAGCGGTTTACGAACTGTAAGACATTATCAAAAATTTATGGAACATTTTTGCAGCTGGAAAATGTAAATTTTATTACCACAAGAATGATCATCGCAGGCAGACAGTAACGTCTTCGTCTAGTTAGCCTATTCTATGGTAAAACTTCTAACTTTTATAGCCCTACAAGTATTAAGGAACTTTCTGTATAGCACCACCCATGAAGATTTTGCATATCGTCACTGCTACGGAAGGAATTCGTCAAGAAAAGGGCACTTTAGGATAATCAACGATTGCTCCAACGGCAGATTGTCGATCGGATGTCTGGTCACCTTTCCGCCGATGCCTATCACAGGCTCTAACGAGCCCAACACAACGATCCTAATGCGGAGCCTGTCCTAACCAGAACCAATACCAGTTAACCCTCGTTCTGACTTTCCACTCCCCTATTTTGTTTATCTACCCGAAATTTTGAATTGTTACAAACAATTTCTTTTAAAGGCCAAATAGCCTAGTATGGTCACAGATTATTCATTCTGGTCCACCTATTGCTGAGTATAGACTGTTTACAGGCACCCCCAACTGGTATATATATATATTTTGTTAGGGTTTGGTTTTTATTTCAAACTGCCCAAACTGAATTTCATTGTTCTTCGCCAAAAATGTAATGCCTAAACGTAGAGGCCCCAGCTCTCGTAACACTATAAGGTCCCCACTGTTGTGTGATACTACCGAAATGATGGCACCACCCCATTATGATAATATTAGGGTTGAACTTCCCCCACCTTTTCTGGGTACAGGCAGTGAAGATTTTTCAGAATGGTGTGATAGGTTTGAGATTGCCTTACAGGCCAATAATGTCAGTCCGGAAAACGTTCCACGTCTTCTCCCCTCTAGATTAGCTGCTGGTGCATTTTGTTATTGGGACAGCTTATCCCAGGAAATTAAGAACGATTTTTCACGTGTTAAGGAAAAGTTAAAGGACGTGTTTGGTCAGCGTCAGCACAAAGCGACCTTTCAAGCTTTCATAAATGCCCGACCCCGTTATCCTGGTGAAGCTATACATGTTTATGCGGCTGAGCTAACACGCCTTGTGGCGGACGCATTCCCTGATTATGATGAAAGGGCACAGCAATGTGAAATCTTTCGTCGATTTTTGGCTGGTAGAGATGTGGCCCTGGTACAAAAATGCCACGAAAGGCGGCGTAACAAGTTTTCAAGAGGCGCTGCGCATTTCCATGCAGGCTGAGCGTGCAATAGAGGCGAGTAGGATGCATGGTTCAACTCCAACTATGGTTATTCCCCCTTATCCTTGAACCTTACCTGGTACACAACCCTTAGTGGGAACACTTAATGCAGATGTTCCTGACCAAACCAAAATTTGAGTTCAGTCTGTGACGAGCTTGACTGAACAGGTTAGTAACCTGTGTCTTAAGGAAGGAGAATTTATCTCACCATCTAAAGACTCTCGGTCTGAAAGCACCTATGATCGAAATTATAGGTCCTCCCCCTCCCCCCAATCTAAATATCGTCATTATTCACCCCGTAATAATGAATTTCGTCAGCCTTTTCGAAGTCCCTCTCCTAATAGGACTGGCCATTCGACGCGTGGTCCTTCTCCACATAACTTTGGCTCACATGAATCTAGGCGTATTTCGCTTAGCCCTCATCGATTTGGCTCACATGAATCTAGACGTTTTCGCCTAGCCCTCGTCGATTTGGCTCACATGAATCCAGGCGTTTTTCGCCTAGCCCCCATCGCTCTATAATCAGATCTCCCAGTCCTAGGGTTCAGCCTCAAAGGTCACCAAGTCCTCATGAGAACTCAAGTTATCAACAGACACCTAAAGCCCAGGGTAACTCCAACTATCGTGATCATATCGTTCATAGCTTTGGTAGACACAGGAGCCACTGTGACGGTCATAGATGATGATTTCAGATTAAGTCATGCAAATCTTAGTGCTTTACCTCTTGAGCAATCCAATGTTAAGGTAAATGCGGCAGGGAATCAAACTTTAGAACGCCTTGGTTCTATTAAGGTTACCATTACCACGTTACAGGGAACCTTCGATATAAATATTCTGGTAATTAGGAATCTCGCTCAAAAAGTTATTGTTGGTTGTGACTTTATGACTACGAATGGTGTGGTTATAGAAATGAATAAGCAGTGTATTATCATAGGTGATAGTCATGAATGTATTCCATTTGTTTGTGAGAACTATGATCACATTCCCCTGGTAAACCAGGCTACTTTTGGTGAAACCCTGGTGATACCACTCGAATCTGAGTGTAATTTGTTAGCTCGTATACATACGTTTGAGTTCCAAATGTTGCCGGAAGGAACAAACGTGTTGATAGAACATTTAGCTAACAATGGAGTGTTCATCGCACGGGTAGTCACCACCGTTAGGCAAGGATTAGCTCCTATCCTGGTCATAAATATAGCAGATCAACCTTGTGTATTAGAACCAGGAATGGTGTTAGGTGAATGTTTTTCACTTACAGGGGATCAAGATAATTGCTTCTCCATTGTAAATGATGAGATTCTGGGTACTTACTCAGTCAATTCTTCTTCGTCAGTCGATCAGCCCATTACCTTTGATTTGTCAAAATCTAAGTTATCTGGGACGGAACGTAAACAGGCCCAAAACTTACTGCAAGAGTTCAGTGATGTGTTCAGTGCAAACAGTACTGACTTTGGCCGTGCAAACATAGTCACTCACTCTATTAAGACTGACTCTTGCACCCCTATTAAACAGCGAGCTTATCGCTCGACCCCCAAAATGAGGGAAGAGATCCAAAATCAATGCGATCGTTTAATGGAAAACGATTTGATAGAAGAGAGTTATGGACCATGGTCTTCTCCTATAGTAATGATTAAGAAACCAGATGGTACTTATAGATTTTGTGTGGATTATAGGAAACTGAACAAAGTTACAGTTAAGGATTCTCACCCCCTTCCCAGGATCGATGATACCTTAGATGCATTATCGGGAAATGTGCTCTTTAGTACTATGGACTTAGCTAGTGGGTTCTGGCAGGTTGAAATGAATGAGGAAGATAAAGAAAAGACTGCATTTACTACTGGTGATACCTTGTACCAATTTAAAGTTATGCCCATGGGTTTAACTAATGCCCCTTCCACATTTCAAAGATTGATGGAGTTAGTATTACATGGACTGCATTGGTTTACATTGATGATGTAATGGTTTTTGGTACCAACTTCGAAAACAAGTTGGGTAACTTAAGGAACGTGTTCACTCGTCTGAGGAGTGCCAATGTCAAACTCAAACCCAGCAAATGTCACTTCTTTCAAAGCCAAGTTACTTTTCTGGGACATGTGGTTTCTCAAAGTGGCATTAAGCCAGACCCTAAGAACATAGAAAAGATTGCCAAATGGCCAATTCCTAAAGATGCATCAGAAGTCAGGTCTTTTCTTGGTTTGAGTTCTTATTATAGAAGATTTGTTAAGGGCTTTGCAAAGAAAGCTGCCCCTTTGAATGACCTAATCAAGAAGGAAACCCTGTTTGTTTCGGATGATAATTGTGAGGAAGCTTTCCAATACCTGGAGTGTATTGATTAATCCTCCTGTGATGGCTTTTCCTGACTTTGGGTTAGATTTTGTGTTGTATACTGATGCTTTTCAAACAGCTGTAGGTGCTGTTCTAGCTCAGAAACAAGATGGTAAAGAGAGAGTCATAGCCTATGCTAGTAGTACATTAACTCCACCTCAGCGTAAGTGGTTTATATTTTATCGTCAATTCTGGGCCATTGTGTGGGCTGTACGACACTCCAAACATTACTAATGCATGTCACACTTTACAATTGTCACTGATCATAAGCCCCTTAAAAGTCTAAGGAATACCTCACTAGAGAATGATGGCACCGGTCGTCGAGCCCGGTGGGTTACCGAATGAGATCCTTTGGATTGGAAAATCATTCATAGGGCAGGTCGTAAACATCAAAATGCTGACGCGCTTTTACGTCTGCCCCCGCCCCCAATGAACTAGCGAAGATATTAATGTACGTGGTGACAATGAAGCAAGTTTAGCCACATTCAATGTTGAGGGTGTTCTATTTGCTTCAGTACAACCATGTGCTAGTGGTCTATTCAATGATCTGGATATAATGCAACAACAGAGAAATGATCCTGATTTAGCTTTAGTTGTCAATTGGTGTGAAACTCAGTCTAGACCCTCTCGTGGTTCTCTGAAAAATATGAGAAATTCTTACCTGTGAAAGTTATGGCGGGAATTTGTCGTAATGGTGATTACGGTGTACAAGTAGTACTGCCTCAATCTCTTATACCAGATGTGTTGAAACACCTACATGGGAGTACACTAACTGGTGACTTCGGCACTAAGAGAACTTGTGTTCGTGCTGACAAGTGTTGTTATTGGCCTTATATGATGCGAGATATTCAGGTCTATTGTAAGCAATATATTGCTTGTGAAGCTATGAGAGAGCCAAATCCACATTTTCGTGCTCCTTTAGAGCCCATGATAGTTAACAAACCATTTCAGAGAGTTGCTGGTGATATAACTGAGTTACCCCTAACTACGAATGGCAATAGATATGTGTTGGTTTTAACTGATTACTTCACTAACTACATTAATATGTATGCCTTGCCAAATCCAACAGCAGAGACTGTTGCACAATTTTTATTTGATAAGTATTTCTGCGAACATGGGATATCAGAGGTATTACATACTGACCAAGGTAAACAATTTGACTCGAAGTTGGTGCATAGATTGTGTAAACTAATGGGAATAGTGAAACTCGTACTAGTCCTTATCACCCGCAATCAGATGGGCAGGTAGAGAGATTCAATCGTACACTTAAGAGTGAATTGAGTAAGAGATTCTCAACTGGTGACCAATGGGATTAGATGCTCAATCATATCGCTTTTTCCTATAATACTAGTGTCCATTCTAGCATTGGTTACTCACCATTCTTTCTGGTGAATGGCAGAGAAACTCGTATGCCCCTCGAGGTTATGTTTGGTGACACTCCAGTTGGTTACAGTTGTCATGGTAGCTATGGTGATTTTGTTGATGACATCACTAAACATATGAAAGAAGCTAGTAAGATTCTTGGCCAAGAATTGGGTAAAAGCTCAAGAAAAACAGGCTGAGTATGTAGAGTTGAAGATTCGATTTCTACTTTATGTTGTTGGAGATTTAGTGTGGGTAAACGATCCAGCTAAGCAACGTGATAAGTTAGCCGCTCGATGGAAAGGTCCTCATAGAGTAATAAGAGTTATGAACAATGGTGTAACTTATCAATTACAACATTTGAGGAAATCTTCCATTCCTACTAAAGTCATACATTATAACCGACTTAAGCATTAGGTTTCTCCCTATAGTTTAGAGGATGTAAATGAAAAGCTTCTTCAGCCAAATCCGCCTAGTGTGGTTCAAGGGAATTATTTGCCAAATTTGTCCTTGGATGAATTTTATAGAAATTTACCATTTCACTTTGAGAGTAATCTAGATACGTCTGGAATTTCTCCTGAGTTGCAAGGTGGAAAACGTATAATTAATAATAAAAGACTTACACGTTTAGGTACAGAAGTGAAGCTGCCTAACTATGTTAGTGATTATGAGTTGGATCGCTAGGTCTGCTGAGATCGTTTAGGTCATAATTATTAGAATTCTTTTCATAAGGATATTGAGTATTGCCTTTCTCCATTCTTTCATCCCTTGTATTGGAATGTTTAGATAGTATCTGGTGTGACAGTTTTGCCCTGGTTGATTATAAATTAATGTGTATCTTGTTTTTGAGAAGCTGTCTTATAAATTGCATGCATGTTTGTTACTTCTATTTTGTTCATAATTAATTTTAAGTTGGGATTACGATGCTCCTTCCAATTGTCGCATCTGAAAACGACGACAGGAGAGTAATTAGGGTTGTTCCACAAATTACTATTATTTTTTAATTTATGTATGAGGTAGATGTAACATTTGTTGACCGCGATTAGCCATGAACCTCGATTAAGGAGCATGATGGTTGTTTCCGGCAGAAACGAAGATATTGTACATGGCTTGATCACCAATCAGCAATTAGTTCAGACTTTGTTTTGTTTTAAATGATTCGGTTTGTGGTGTTGGAAGACAGCCAAACTGGTTCAAATTGGTTGAGTGCCCATTTGCATGTGCTCATCTGCATATCAGGTTGGCACTCAACCAATCAAGAGTTGGGTGAGGGGTTAACTATAAGTTTGGACCAATCAGGTTCAAGTGCAGAGTCTGTGCCCTGTGCATCGCGTCGTAATTTGTTATTTTAGAATCGGGAGTTTAAGTGTCTCTTCAAGACGTATCGGGGAGTTAATGTTTATTTCCGAAGCCTACAGACGTATAACAATGGGGCTCCGTAGTTTATATTTATGATCAGCATTGATGACTGTGCATTTTAATTATCCCAAGTTATAGATATATTCAGAGTTAATAAAAAGTAAGTTATTATGAAATATCCGCTTTTGGAGATTATTTATTAAGACTTTCCTGTTCACGCTAGTGTAAGGCCCGGCTTACCGTTACCTGGAACTATCAAAATTAGCTTTACACTATGACCAGCTCTCCATTGCTTGTTACCAAGTAAGTTTTTATCCTAACAATTATTTTGAGTAATTAGAAAAAGTGTCCAGTGCCTTTAAGCTGCGTCTGTTTGTAATGCAGTGTACTAATTTCATAAAATATTTAGGACCACTTCTCCATTTAATGGGTTTTTTCTTTTTTGATTATGACCGTCGGTTTTTTTTCTTAATTGCCCTCCCTCCCCTTCCCAAACCTATCCTAACATATTTTATCGGGCAATGAAGACTCGGCAGCAAGCGAGACGCATTTTTGTACAAAAGGTACAGTACAAGTTGTACATGGTACTGTACGCGTACTGTACATGTGATGCATAATTATCTAACTTGACATGGCACATAATAATGCGTGAGTGTATTTCCACAACTATCGTCAAAGTACGCATGTGGAAGGGAAAATGTAAAGTTTACTACGCCCATTTATGTTAATTGCCCACGTTTGTCGCAGGAAAAAAATACGCTCCCCGCCTACTCAGTACGAAGCACTAACCTCTACTGCTGGTAGAGGTCAGTGGTACGAACACGTTCGTGCGAATATACATGTTTATTGGCAGTGCTTTCTAATCACTACATGCCTACTTATATAGGCTTACCAGACGTCCGGTTTTAGCCGGACATATCCGGTTTTTCGTGACTTACGCGGGCGTCCGGGTGGATTTTCCAATTTGGCAATAATATCCGGATTTCATGAATTTCACACAGGAATTGACAGGTTTTCTCTAATTTAGTCTCACGAGTCACGAGCAAATGATTTCGAACAAAATTTATACGCAATAAACGCGTCGTCTGCTACCTACCATATACGGACAGCAGTAGAGACACACACCACTTTCCTGCACGCAATCGGGCTCTCACAAAGTATAGTAGAACGCAGTCAATAGCGTGAACACACGGTAATTATGAGTATTGCCCTATCTAACGTAATGTCAGTTTTAGGCAGAGTATCACGCGCGCCAATCCAAAGTATGAAGTGTTGTAAATCTGAGATTGAACATCGGCGGCTGAGAATGGATGAACGTACAAGTACGTCCGGGTACGGTGCAGTTTCTCTGTTCTTTAATTCAAGTTCTTGTAGCTCGGTCGATCGTAATAGTTACATTGAAAATATCATCATCGAAAATCGAAGACATCGCGAGTTTGCTCACTGTCGAGGAGAGATAATCTGCATCGTATTGATTTCATTGTGCTGAAGATTCCCTTAGGTTGGTGGATTCGGTAAGTATTGTGCGATATTTTTGTTAAAGCTGGTCGTCAGCACATATTATATTACGGTACCGAGCAATGAGCGTTGGTTGGTAGGCCTACGTGAGCTGAGACATTTCAATTTACGGATCCCCTCGGCCCCTTGCTGTGCGCGAAGTCAGAAGTTTCTGACACAGACTGTCATGGTGCGTCCTCATCTTTAATTACATAGGCCCTAGTCGTTCTCGAAATGCACGCAGCGTACATAATAGTATGGTTGATTTGTCACCGTGCCAATAGGCCCCGGCCGCGAATTTTTTTTTCCCAAACAGGTTTGCAATTGCGTGTATATAGGCGCTCATGATTGGTCGGAAAAGTTACGTCATCACGATAGAAACCTTCACTTCCAGGTAACCAAAGTGTCTGCATCCATTCGTTGCAACGAAGATATGCCCGTTCAAAATTACCCGAAGCTTTTTGGTGTAGATGTGTTTGGAATTGGTTTAGACATATTGAGCACACTAGTATGGTATGATCATCTACTTTGATCGAAGTTTTCTGTGAAGGCATTAATCGATAATAACGCACAGTGAAATGTTCGTACAGGGTACATCACACATGCGCTGGTGGCTTATATGTATTATAACTGTGTACACAGTGCAGTGACGGAAAATATCATACTGTACACTAAACTGTTTGCGTATATTCATTCAAGACTCGTGAAGTTGATTTTAGTGTAGGCCTACCCATTCCACGAAACGAATTCCGATTGCAGTAGAACGGCTCACAAATCTTGAATAACGTAAACACGAACCCAATAGAATGTAGCGTATGTATCATAAGTGAGGTCAACATGTAATCCAAGCATTAAAAGTAAAGTTAGGGCGTTTGATGGGAAACCCCGTAACTAGACTCAAACAAGTGTCAGTGTGTAACTCAGTGCATGTCTTCGAACTTCGAAGCGTTGCCATTATTGATGCTGACGTCACGAGCAATCTGATTGGCGGAAAAACTCCGTAATTGCAAACCTGTTTGGGAAAAAAATTCGCGCCCCGGCCACCATTCTATCATGTCAATTTTCGCGGAACTGGTACTGGTGTACAGGTCTGTTCATCTGTGATGCATGATGTGTCAATTGACAACTGCCTTCTTCTGTGTACTTGGTGAATTATCGCGACAGCAGTGAATGTTTGCCTACATTCAAAACAGAATTTTGTTCCAAGCATATATGTTACACAATCTTCTTTTCTGTTCGGTCCACAGAAATGCCTTAAGCGCAAGTGCCAGTTCACAGATGAACTCCAGAGGAAGTTCCCAGCATTTCAGAAAGGCCGTGACGAGTGGGAGGCGTTGTGCACCGTATGGAGCGCTGGGACACACGTGTCTGTGGCTCACAGGGGAGCGCTGGATCTGGAGCACCATCTGAAGACAACCAAGCACCAGATGAGTGTCCGTGGTGTGGAGAACTCGGGCAGTCTGTCTGGCTATTTGATACAACCAGGCTCCCACATTCAGAGTAATGTCACTGCAGGTGAGGGTACATTAGCTTTTCACACGGTCAAGCACCACTTTAACTATCTGTCCATGGATTGCACGCCAGGCCTGATGAAGCAGATATGTAGTGACTCGGAGATCGGCCGGAAGAAGACCTGTGCTAGGACCAAGACCGAGGCCATTGTGATAGCTCCCCATGGCGTGGAGATGGTCATGGAAGCAATGAGGAGCATCTCTCACTGTGGCGTCTCAACAGATGCCAGCAATCAGGGATCGGTGAAAATGTTTCCATTGCTGATTCAGTACTTCGACTGGAAGAGTGGAGGGCTGCAAACCAAAGTGATCGACCTGCAGAGCCTCGCCGATGAAACAGCTGCCACGATTGCGTCCTACATCACGGGCATCCTGGAGGACAAAGATATCCTACAGAATGTGTAGCATTTTCGGGGGACAATTGTAACGCAAACTTCGGTGGGCTCCGACGTGGCGATGGTAATGTTTTCGCCAACCTGAAGCGCTCAGTCAACCCCAACCTCATAGGGATTGGCTGCCCAGCGCACATACTGAACAATTATATCCAGCATGAAGCCGACCGTCTGTCTGTTGACATTGACTCCATCGTGTTGAAGATATTCAACTTCTTCTCGATATACACTGTCAGGACGGAGGCCCTGAAGGAGTTTGCCGATTTCGTAGAGGTGGAGTACAGACTCCTGCTGTACAACAGCAGGACACGATGGCTCTCACTCTTCCCTGCAGTGGAGCGACTCCTCGACATGTATCCAGCATTGGCGGCCTACTTCCGCTCGCACAAGAAATGTCCTGTCATCATTGATCGCTTCTTTGACAACGAGATGAGTGAGGCATACATGTGGTTTATCCACTCCTTGATGTCAGCTTTTCATTGTCACATCGCGAGCATCGAGAGGGAAGGGAACTCTCTAGTGGAGGTAATGGGGCATCTCGAATCGGTCATGGAATTTCTCACTCAGCGCAAGGAGCAGACCTTCATGCCCATCAAAGTGAAGGAGATCCTCGCCCAGAAAACTGATGCTGGATTCGAACAGGAGTGTAAGGTGTTCCGGGACGAAGCAAGTGACCTGTACACGACCTGTATCCAGTACTTGGAGGCCAGGACCCAGGACATGTAGATGGAGAGCTGTCAACGTTCAAATGGATGTCACTGTCCGAGATGCCAGAATGGGACAACGTGGAGGCCACTTTTATGTACCTGAACAGGATCGGTCTGGGGAGAAGAGATGACAAATGCTTCGACCAGCTCTGCAATCTTCAGGCATTCTGCAAGGACAAGGCACAAGATGTGGACTTCAGAGACGCCCTTGCCTACCAGAAATGGTACCTGTACTTCACACACAAGGAGAATGTGGAGTACTTCTCCGAGGTCCTGAAGATTGCCGAGTTCTTCTTTGCAATCCCAGTGGACCAAGGAAAGAAACCGGCTGAGCATCTACTCCGTGAGGGCCATCGTCATCACCAAGTACAACTTCAGCGACATGACATGTTCGGATTTCCATAAGCATTTGTTGGCTACTCCTTCCTTGTTGAGGAAAATCAGATCCTCAGAGAAATATGCATAGGTGCATAAATTCAGAGGAGATTTTTTGGACTCCAATCTGCCCTGTGGCACAGTACACTTTTTGTTAATTTTTTACTAGACTTGGAGCCAAACCATAACTCACTCAAGTTGGGGACCTCCCCGAGACCCTATTAGAGTGATTTAGAATGCAGCATTTTGCATGTACCCAGCCAGCAAGCCGACGTCGGGCCACCGGCGGCATATCAGCGGCATATCGGCAAACCGCTTCATACCCGCCGGTGGGCCGACGTCGGCTAACACGCGGTTTGCCGCCTTCGGCCCGGCGGCGGTGAGCAGCCGGCAAGCCGCCCTCGGTAAAGGAGCGGTTTACCGCCGGCGGATGAGGTCCGAGATGCCACCGGCGGCAAGTAAGTAGCATACCGCCGGGCAGGGACGTAGCTAAGGCCTGATGATTGGGGGGGGGGGGTGTAGTGTCTGAAATTCCAACTGGATTGGTTTTGGAGCAAGAAATTTTTTCCGATATGTTTGTACACTGGCACTCACTTCACAAACTTATTAACCACTCTGGCTTAGCAAGTAAGCAACTGAGTAAAGTTATATGCTTCTAGGCTACATAGACTACTAACTACAAAAGCTATATGTTAATGTAACAAAGGGGAAATTTTGTTTTCCAACAATTTATATTCGACGACATAGTGAATTACCAAAATATACAGTGCTTTTTACTAGCACGCTTAATATTGTTTTCTTTGGGGGGGGGGGGGGGGCTTTTTCACTCACATGAAAAAATGTCAATTGTTCACTTCATTCCAACTGAGCATTTGGAATGAAGCTAATTATTTTGCAGAAAAATGTCCAATTGACGAGATATGATAAGTTGTCAATTAAACATTGTCAGAACATTTTTCAATTGCTCAGTTAAAGCAACTGAGCAATCCAACATTTTTCTGATTTGGATAAGATTTTATCTTGTTATCTAAACAATTTACTGAAAAATGTCAACTTATAGGGCAAAGTTTTTCTTATTGATGGCACTTTTAAGCTTCCGTTGTTTTAATTGTATACCACAGAGACAATGTATATCCTGAACTTACTTGAAGCTAGCGAACAAGGTGAACCCACCTAATAGCAAAATTAATACATCAATTAACCGAATTTAAGCTGGCGAACGTTGTACAGTAGTTCTATTATTATTATTTTTTTTTAGAACATTCAAAATCATACCAATTTTTGTATGGTGGAGTATAATGATCGCGAGATACAATTTGTCAATGTAAGAAGGAAAACGTGGTAAATATGACTGATGAAAGGTCAATTTTGACCGAAAATTTTAGGTCAATCACAAATGACAAGAATATGTGAAAATTAGAGTGCGACAGTCGGAAAATTATAGTGCGACAGTTGGAAAAATTAGAGTGCGACTGTCGCACTCAAATTTTACAACTATCGTCAGTTTTACCAAGATTGGGGGTGAGACACCCCCACCCCCCCTCTAGCGACGTCCCTGCCGCCGGGGAGCCGGAGGCGTCATGCCGATATCGCTTACGTATTTAAGAGGTTTTGAGTGACCTGTTCATAATGTTAGGTGGAAATTTCTCGGTAATAGATAAGCAAATCAAATTTGCCGTCAGATTATCGTTCTATAACATAATCCTAATAACAGATCCGCTTGGACTTATGGATTACGTGTTAATTATTTAAACCATAATTATATAGTTACACCGCATGCAGTGATCCTTTGCAATCTCTTAACACTGCAAATGTTTCATATATGAATATAACACCGGCCGTTCCGATCCAGTAAAGCTGCATCGGCGCCGCGTGTATGGCAAAGCCCAGGCCTCAAATTTCCCGGCGGCCACGACGGCCATGGCCGACGGTGCCCTTCCAACTGGCCTTGGTGCCTTGAGGAAATCTGACGTTTTTACGGCCAAAATGGCCTGCCCTTTTTCTCCGATGGCCGCCGTGCCCTTTTTGAGATTAAAATTATATTTTATGTCAGCGATAACAGCATTGTTACGAACGCAAATTCTTCAAATTGCTTGCGTCAAGCGGACGCAAACTTTTTTTTGAGAAACAAACCCCAAGTTCACCTTGACAACTGGGACAACGGAAAACATAACAAAACACATTTCTGAATGAACATCTTTCATTATTTCTTTCACAAAACCACAACTTCTTCTGACAAGAACCAAATTTCCTCCCAATCCTACAGATAAAAGAATTCGTTTGAAAATAAATATATCATAACAATCAACCGCAAGGTACAGGGTTTACAACACTCCATTACAGAGATTTTCAGGCTAAAAATAGACAATGATGCTTTTCCAAAATTCCTGTGATTTGATTGGCTAATAGTCCCTATCCGTTGTCTGAAAACATCTTTCCACCTGTACTGCTCAATGAACACGAAGTTGTTTAACAACAATTACTTGCAACGTTACTTTCCCCTGTGTAGAGATAACAAAGTTTGTTGAATAGGCTATCATATATGTGCACTTAAATATCCTAACGTTAGGCCTTGCTGCATACCGTCCTACGTAACTTTTGACAACAATCACTCCTGGTACGTAGATGCACTTGAATTGTTCCTGAGACTATCACGTAATATTTGAATCATTGTTTTTATAAGAAAATGTTATGAGTTGGGACAATCTATGAATTAGTGGGAAGCTAACATCTCTGATCCTGAAAAAGATATTACATCTCACAGTATGTTTCTTCTCTCTGCATTGATAGTTGGTAACGTTAAATGTGCATTCACACCACAGTAGTTTCGGTTGCAAATTTTTTCGCGGTCCAATTGACCACGTGCTTCATTAAATTTTTTGGGTGCAACGTTCGTGTGTAAACTACTGTGAATCGTCAAAAGCAGACATTGAAGTTTGATTTTTTTTAATCCACATTGGGTAAAAAGCTATTCACATAGGCCTACTGTCATTTTCGTAGAGATGATTGTTTGCAAAGAGCCTAGCCCAGGATAAATGTTGGATCAGGTTTTGAAGATTTGCGCATGTGTAGTTGAAAATGAAGTTCGAACAGGTTTATTTACAAGCAATGGTACAGTGAACTGTGTGGAATTTAACGAGAGATATGCACACTGTAGGTACAGGGATTTTTGAAGGGCTGGTTGTTGGAATCGCTGCAAGGGCAAAGCATGGAGCTAGTACTACGGAGTTGCCGAGTAGGGAAGTACAAGGGCGGACGAAGAGGAGGGGGTGGGGGTAAAATTGGTTGAAACGGCAGGATGGGCGAAAGAAGGGGTGGGCCGGGCCGCCCTTTTCAAACAGCTAAGCTAAGGCACTGAGCCATCTGCCCTATCTATTGTGTATCCCATTCACTAAGTACAGGCAGTAACACGATCACATCTTCACAACTTAACTAGTTAAAGTAGTTCATACAATAAACGCAATTGGTGTTCAATCGGGCGCCAGCTTTTTTTAATGTGACGCAAACTTTTTTTGGGGGGGGGGGGCTTGCGTCCCTGACACAGAAACTTTTTTCTCTAGAAAAATTATTGGATAAATAGCACACGTACGGCGGCAGCCGGAACAGGGAGTGTTTCGTGTATAATTAAATTTCCCCACGAAAAGAAAAGAACGGGAAAATAACCGAACACGTACATCACATGCACTATGATCACGTTGACGTTTGCAAAAAAAATTCCCGTTTTCTAAAAAACTCATCTAGGGACAAACGACAAGCCAAAGTACAATAATGCCTCGGAAAGACAGATTGAAGCAGTTAAAAACCGCTGAACTGGAGGAGACCGTCAGGAAGTGTAAGAGGCTGGATTACTACTTCGGTCATGTCGGTGATGTCGGGTAAGCCAATTTTCAGTATCAGTGTGAATGAATAAATGATTTTTTTTTATAGTACGAACGATGTTATTATTTTTTCTATAACGTCTTACCGTGGGTGTTAGTACTTGTTACTTTAACTGTTACACACCAAGTGTTAGGAACCTGTTGTTATAAACTTAAGGCTGAGCTATCCAAATTTAGTGATATATTTATTTTGTTTTAGATGGTGATAAAGTAAATCCGAGGGGGGCCTACAAAAAATACAGTTATTATTATTTTGGTTGCATGTTGCTTTAGGTTTTTTTTTCCCTTCACTTTCACTTCGAAACAGTTTTCACAATCTTTTGTCTTTTCTCTTCAACAAAACAGGCAAGCTGTAGCCGTACCTCAACCAACATTTCTGGAAGATGTGTCATCGCAAACTCTACAGTCCCAGCCAATTACTGATGATTATGAAACCATAGATGTAGCAGGTCCTAGCAATCAGCAAACTAGTTCAAGTTTACCAGTTGTACGGAAGACAAGACCCGTAACAGTTGATGGTTGGGAATATGATTGGCTACAGTATGAGAGTCGTGTTGGTTTCGTAACAAAAGTTTGGTGTTCAGTGTGTCGATATCATCAAAATGACCAGCAAGTCCAACTAGCTATTAACCCAAGCCAGAAACAAATCTGTGATCTAGATGCCTACACCGTTGGAACAAGTAATGTAAAGAAGGACACTGCAAAAGCGCACAGTACTTCAAAAAGCCATCTGGCAGCAGTGAGAGCAATGATGACAGAGAAAAAAGAATCAGTCATGCACCAGCAACTTACAGCATTGACCACTAAGACAAAGGCCAAAATGTGCAAAACTTTTCGACATTGCATACACAGTTGCATACTGTGAACAGCCATTCACACTCTACAGAACTCTAGTTTCAGTGGAACGTAAACATGGTGTAGAGTTGGGAACGACCTATTGCAATGATATGGCATGTAGGGCATTTATCGGCCACATTGCCGGCACCATGATGAGTGATCTGCAAGGGCTGTTCAATGAGGATAACTTCTTCTGCTCTATTTTGTTTGATGGCAGCTCTGACAAGTCACAGTCTGAGAAAGAGGTGATCAGCATCAAATTCATTGAAGATGGAGTTCCCAAGATCAAACTCCTTGGGTAAGTAAATTATGCAATTAAAAAACTGAAAGCTAGTACCATTAAATGTTTTAGATTACTGCATATAGTCGGAGTTTCCTGTGGAGAAGAACACAAATAAATATATCAAATTCCTCAAGCAAAGAAATGTTTTAAGATGCGACAAATTACCTTTTAATATTTTGTTTTTCTTCAAACCATAACAGTTACATATATGTTCCATGGTCACATGAGTTATTGTATCTATAGGAAGAGTGAAATCATACATATGGTTGTCGTGTGCAGGCAAACCATGAGAAGAGACCAAGGGTGACCAACAAAAACACTTTATTTTATCTTTATTTTAATTTCCATTTTGAAAATTGCTGAACCAAGCAGATGTAATGCAGATGGTGTCCATGAAGCCATCACCAAGAAGTGTGAGGAGAAACTTCTTGATTTAAGCAGTTCTTTGGTTTCTGCAGCAGCTGACGGTGCATCGGTGAACTTTGGAAAGATTGATGGAGTGCTGACCAAACTACAGCGGTCTGTGCCTGCTCCATGGCTAATCAAGATGCACTGTATAGCACATCGGCTAGAGTTATCCTTCAAGGATGCATTTAAGGGGACATATTTCACGGAGGTATGTGTTTGTTATATAAAGCACTAGTTTTATATTTAAAAAAAATCGTTTCACACGGGAATAACAGTAACTATAACCAACAATTACAAAGTGAAATATTGAATTCACTTGAAATTACATTAGAAACCATTTAATGCACTAAAATTTTAAATACAGAATAGCACTCATTTAAAAAAAAGGTATTTAAACTCTAGTCTTTGACTTTCCGGATCCAACCTGTTCTGTAGTTGTGGCAAAACACATACTGATAGATAGGGACAGGGAAAACACTGTAACCAAGCTTACATCCTTGTATACTAACTTTGATGTTATATTTTAACATTGTTTTCAGATTGATGAGCTACTTATGAGGTTGTACTACCTCTACAGACGTTCACCAAAGAGGTGGCGTGAGCTAAAGGCCGTTGCCAAGATTTTGAAGAGCAATGTAGTAAAGCCATCACGAGCACAAGGAACCCGTTGGATAGATCACAGAAGAAAAGCGCTGAACTGTGTGGCCACAAATTATCAGTGTGTGGTGACACAATTCGAGGAGCAGGCCACTGGGCAGCGGAGAGATGTACCAGCTGCTGATGCCGCCAAGATAAAAAGTTACTTCAAGCTACTAAAATCCTGCAAGTTTATTTTACATATGGCTTTATACCAGGATTTGGTTGACGACATGGCTGAGGTATCTCTTGAGTTTCAGCGTGACGACCTACCTCTTTCTTCAGTGAGAACCAGTGTTGTACTTGCAGAAGCAAGCTTAAGGAGGAAGAGGACAACTCCAGGCCCTCACCTGAGACCAGTACTTGCTGCTGTGAAGGAAGCCAATGCCAATGGAAAAGGCACCTTCCTCTTCAATGGTGTTGAACTTCAAGCCAGGTCGACAGAGCCATTCAAACGGCAGACAACAGACATCATCAACACCATTGTATCCTGCATCGGGACCAGATTTTCTAGCTTCAAGGATGATCCAGTGATCATGGCTACTGAAATCCTGGATCCTTCCAATTATCCATCTGATCCTGAAGCATTGTTGGATTATGGTTTGGATGAGGTCCAAACCATATCTGACCACTTCAAGCCACTGCTTCTTAAGAAGGGATGTGATGTCACCAAAATTGAAAGGGAGTGGATGAAGGCAAAAGAAGACATCAGAAAACATCATCAGAAAGAGCAGTTTCTCCCCCTCTGGAAGAAGATGCTGTTAGAAAAACTGGTAAATACCCGAACCTTATTCACCTCATACGAATCATCCTGGTTTTACCAGTTGCCACATTACAGGTTGAGCGTCAGTTTTCTTACATCAAGCGCTTTCTGGGTGACTGGCGTCTCAGCCTGAAAGCTTCCACAATAGAAGATCTCCTTCGCATATGTACACAGGGCCCTGAACCAGAGCTCTTCAACGCTGCACCGGCTGTAGCAAGATGGTGGAACAGTGGAATCCACACCAAGCGTCCAAACGTAAAGAAATACAAACCTAGGAACCCTGCACAAACATCATTGGATCAAGACTCGGACTCATCTGCCGGTTCATCTTCTTCAGTCGATGAATTGTCTGACGTTGATCATGCTGATGGAATGATTGACAACGTTGCTGATCTGTTGCCTGTTCAGATAGACAGTATTGATTCTTCATCCGCATCAGAGCCCGAATAGATATATACTTGGCCATGTGCTTTAAACCAGAACTGGTTACAAATATCAACCCTTTTTTATGATGCATACTTCCAATGAGTGATGGCAATTCGGTTTCTTAATTTTTGTGTACATGTACTGCATTTCTTAGGACCTGACTTGCTGTTTTTGAATAATTTTTCAGCATCAATAAACAAGTTTAAAAGAACTTACTGTTGTTAGTTACATTTTCAGCATTAACCCCATAAGCCTAACCACCCCTATAAACAACCCATGAAACTCAAAAAGGCGTTTTTGGTTGAATATTATTCTGTTAAATTAGTGTTGGCATGGATTGAGGACTACTCCAGTAAACTGATAAGGGTTTACAGTGTACATGAGATACCCCCATAATCACAGTCTGTCCATAAATTTATGAGTTGAGTTACCATAATGATGTTTGATTTTGCTTAGGGTGAGGAAGGATTCAAATAAGAGTAGGGGTTAAGTAATTCTATTGACAATAAGGAAAGCAACATGAGAGATACCACCTTCTACTGTAGTGTTCTGCCTCATTAAAACAGCCGCCAGGACCTGAACAGAAATTGTTTCATGATGTTAATTCTTTATGGCCTTGTTGCCCTTCGTAAAAATGCAAGTTGGCCTTGGTGCCTTACCTCATGGCCTTGGTGCCCTTTAAAATTTTGCCCCATTCAAGGCCAAAGTGGCCTTGCCCTAAAAATTGTGAAATTTGAGGGCTGAAAGCCATATAGGACAAACACCGCATAATATAACCCTTTATTAATAAGATTAATCGCCTCGTATTAATTCGAATAGATACGTGTATTAAATCATACATGGCATGTCTTATAGCTGTCACCCACATTAGCCTCGCCAGTTCAATAAATGAGAGACATCAGCATGACTTAATACGCGTATATATATATATTGGAATTAATACGTGTGCATGGACTTAGCCAGGGGGAGCAATCACTCCCCAAACTACCCACCCCTCCACTTTGAGTACCCCGAAAATTAAAAAGTAGGATATAAAAAGCCTTCTTTTCCGGATGAAGGAAGCTAAGCGACCCTTCTCAATCTTACCCCTGTAAGTTCGTCTACTACACACGGAGGCTTAATAGGAACGTAGGAAGGAAAAAAGTTGTCCTGAAATCTCAAAATTATGATTTTTTTTATCTCATAATTTTTTACTTTGTATCTCGAAATTTTGAGATTCAAAGTGAAACAAATCTCTTTTCATCCTATCAAGTATATTCAAATATTAAAATATTGACTTTAAAGTCGAAATGTTGACCTTTTTATTGTACCTTTTATGTCACGTTTTTTACTTCAACAATCAAAATTTGGAGATAAAAGCTCAAGATTCTGACATTTTTTTTATACCTTTTGAGTAAAACAATTTGAGGAATTACCGGTAATCCTCATATGTATTCGAATTAATTCGTGTTTATATTCGAATTAATACGCGGATATATTTAGAACTGATGATAGACTAAAAATATATACACGTATTTGTTCGAGTTTTACGCGTATATATTCAAATTAATACGCGGATATATTATGCGGTGTTTGTCCCACATGGCTTCCCATACGCGTTTGCCGCCGATCACGTATACTTAAAGCCTACGTGAAACGTTGCGATCCGTCATCGAACCAGAACACAAGGAAAGTGAACCAGACGATATTCGTTTCGACGCATGCGCTCATGCCGGAAGTAGTGGCAATGTGGGCGCGGCTATAACATGAAGCATGCGCATAAGGGAGAAAAGATAAAAAGCGCCAAGTATGAAGTACAAGAAAAGTCGGAAAACTTGATCATTCTTATCGGGAACGGCCATAAAAAAAATGTGTACATGTTAAGTACTACTATAGTAGTACTGAGGGCCCCTACTGCAGGCTTACTAATACTAAATTTTTAAACATGTTTACCAAATTTAGCAAAGGAATATAGGAGATTAATGAAATTCCCAGCAGAAAAAAAGTTCATTATAATTCACATGTACACATGGCATCTAGACTTGATCGCTGGTCTTATTTATAGGTCAGGCCAGGGTCAGACAGTACGTGTGTATGCATCAACCAAGAATTTGTACAGCAAAATTTTGACCATATTTAGTTATTCTTTTCCTCAAGATTGAAGGTGAAGAAACATATTATTTTACAAACTGCAATAAAAATTAGCCTAGCAGTAGCACTATTAAGTTAGAACAGCTGATATTTTTATAATATTCTGAAAGGCTAGGCATTGGCCTACAAAGAAATCCTGATGTTTATGTTCCTTTGAGTTGAAATTGTTGTTAGGCCTATGGAAGTCGAATTTTTGTTATTGCTAAGCCTAGAATTGGCATCGTTCATACTCAATCTTGAAGTATTAAATGAGTCCATGATATTTTTTATGAACACTCCACTTTCCAACATATATGGGCTACAATATATGGCCCACAAAGAAATCCTGATGTTTATGTTCCTTTCAGTTTAAATTGTTGTTAGGCCTATGGAAGTCTAATTTTTTTTATTGCTAAGCCTACAATTGGCATCTTTCATACTCAATCTTCAAGTATTAAATTAGTCCATGATATTTTTTATGAACACTCCAGTTTCCAACATATATGGCCTACAAAGATATCCTGATGTTTATGTTCCTTTGATTTTAAATTGTTGTTAGGCCTATGGAAGTCTAATTGCTAGGCCTAGAATTGGCATCGTTCATACTCAATCTTGAAGTATTAAATGAGTCCATGATATTTTTGCAATAATCAGCCTAGTAATTTTACCAAATTTTGAAGTATCAATACATCTTGATTCGTAGCATAAAGCATATTTATGCTGGTATAGCAAAGGCTATTTAATTCAATTTATATATGATATGTTTAATGTTGATAGCCTACTTACCAACCACAGGCCTCTTACTACTAGCACATCCTTTGCTTTATAATGCATATAACTTGGACTTTATATATAGCTTAGCCAAACCTGGGTTAGGTCAGACCTAGTCATTTAGGGCATAGCCTATAGCTACATAAATACCATGGAAATAGACCTTCCCCATCTAATCGATGACAGCGTAATTATACTAGAATAGACCTGGGCCAGGGCTACCTGTAACTTTGTGTAAGGGGTACAGGCCCCATTTTAATTTTGAGCAGTTATTAGTAGCAGGTCTGCATTACAACTTACATGTGCAAGGAAACAGGTTTCAGCCTGAAAAATTATTTGTTAAAAACTTCAGACTAAAAGCAACATGGTAAATATATATATGCCTACCTACTGCATAGACATGATTGCTGCTAGACCTACCATTATTATTAAAAACACAGGATCGATTAAAAGTGCCTTACCTAGTCTAAAGCCTAGGCTTAAATTCATGTAAAATTACCAAGTTCTCGACAGGGTATTGTACATACTCGTCGTGGCTAGCTGTACACCACTAAACATACGGCCTATTAATAACCCATTGATATTATAAGGCCTAAACTCACAAGTTTATTTCACCGTAGTGGTTGTCGGTAGCTTAGATACGTTAGGCCTACTAACTGTGTAACACAAATCTAAACATGAATCTGATCGCGTACGAAAGCCTACCATTTAGAGGCCCAACGTGACCTACAATATAGCAGCTTGACTCGCTGATGTAAGCAGGAAAGTTACTACATGCGACACACAACGTATGTGAACTGTATCCTTACAGTACACCTAGTCTACTGTATGTCTAACCGATATGCGTACTCGCATGTTTGAATTTCTGACAGATGATACAAAATTCACTACTGTACTCGGTAAAAAATAACCTTTAAACTGGCCTACCGTACCAGTACAACACTGAAGTACGTGAATGTGGGAGATGCACGCAGGTATGTGCAAAATGCGATCTGCTTTGAAAAGAAATGAAACTGACCAGAGCACGCTTCGATATTTCGGCTACATTTCTGTCAAACGAACCATTGGATTCGTAATCTATGTTGAAACGAGTTATGCTATAGTCCAAAATATGGTCATCCATTCTTTACTTATTGGGCTCAGTACGTGAACTGACTTTAAACAGTTCAACACAAGTGAATATGCTAAAACTGTAGTAATGTTGTACCTTGAAGTATTTCAGCAAACATGCAGATAAGTATATGAAAAATCTAGGCAGCCAAAAGCAAAGTGAATTTTTTTTTTAAAAAGAATAGGGACAAATTGCCTAAAAGGCATACAACTTTTTTTCCTTCTAGAAGTAGGAGTTTCCCGTTTAAGGATTGTAATTTATAGCCGCTTTCAGTCACCCTTGACTGTGGAATGGGATTACCTTAAATGTGAAAAGTTCCCTCCTGCACTCACACCTTGAAAAATAACATTCATAGAAACAATATAGGTTGCAAAGGTTGTAAAGTTAAAACTCCCTTTATTTTAGGAATAATTTGGCAAACAACAAATGCTAACTGAACTTCTGTTACTAAAATATACATTTCAACATTCGAAACCATAAGATAAAGAAGCTAAAATAGTGAAGAAGAAAGGCTAATTTAAAATGGACATAGTATACATACATACATGTATGATGTATTACACTTAATACTTATCCAATAGACTGAAGGATACTGGTGAACAATGTGGTATTGGAATGTGGTTTTCAACAAGTAATACAGAAACAAGGCAAATTTTGGAAACTTCACACAAGCATTTTAAGCATTGTAATCGGGTGTAATTTTTTGTGTCTTCAGTTCCTTCTCGCCAATAGGGTCCTTGATGGGGACTTGCTTTTCCTTCCTGATCCTTTTTTCTACTAAACTAAACGTTCAACACCTAATCTATACTGTATGCATTACTGTAACTGTTCCAAACTTGGTTTATCTCCCTGATAGCTCATCATGGATCATGGTCCACAATCATATCGCACCAAGAGAAGAAAAATCAATGATGAAGTGCTAAACTACATACAAACTATATCAGATGAATCTTGCTGGCAAAATAATTTCTCTGGACCAATAGATAACACCAGGAAGGACAATGATAAATCTTTACATATGAAGGAAAAAAGTAGCCAACTGCAACAGTTGCACCAACTGGAACAGTTGTCTGAAAATGATGTTGCTGATGGTGTTGACAGTGACTTGTTCCAGACCTTTCACTCAGATGTTGATGAACTATATTCTGACTCAGATGGTGAAGTTGATGGAAGGGATGAAATAAATTCCACACTGAAAATTGAGCTTGGGCAATGGGCCTCAAAGTATAATATTTCTCATGCTTCACTCTCTGAGCTCCTTGTCATTCTTGAAAATGACCATCCTGACCTTCCAAAAGACCCTAGAACTTTACTAGGCACGCAAACCAAAGTGGACACAACAATTGTCTCAGGAGGTGAATATTACCATGTTGGGATTCAGAATGGAATTACCTCTATTCTGAACTCAAGACAAAACTCCCTAAGTAGTAAATACAAAACAATAACAATGCATGTAAACATTGATGGTTTACCTCTATTCAAAAGCTCAAACTCGCAGTTTTGGCCCGTATTAGGTATGATCACTGCATGTGAGAAAAAGTGTCCTTTTGTGATTGGCTTGTACTATGGGAAAAGGAAACCAACTGATTTGGAATTTTTGAATGAATTTGTAGCAGACTACCAAAATGTTGAGAAAAATGGAATTCAAGTTCAGGGAGAAAAGCTTACAGTGGTTATGACAGCAATCATATGTGATGCCCCTGCAAGAGCCATGGTCAGAAACATAAAGGGTCATAGTGGCTACTCTGGCTGTGAAAGATGTGTTCAGAGAGGCGTGTACATCAACAAAGTAACTTTCCCAGAAACAGAAGCAGATCATCGCACTGACCAGTCATTTAGAGATATGCTAGATGAAAATCATCATCTAGGGGAAACTCCACTATCCCAACTTTCATTGGGTATGGTATCAAACTTCCCTCTAGACTACATGCACCTAGTATGTTTGGGAGTGACACGCAGACTGATAAAGCTTTGGTTGAAAGGTCCACTAAAGACAAGACAGAGCCCTCAACTTATCAGAGAAATTTCTGCAAAATTGCAATCGTTGAATGGTGCTCTACCACGTGAATTTGCTCGCCAACCCCGATCTCTGAATGAGTTTGAACGGTGGAAAGCCACAGAGCTTCGGCAATTTCTTTTGTACACCGGTCCAGTTGTTCTTTACAGAATCCTTCCAAAGCCATTTTATGAAAATTTCATGCTTCTATCTGTTGCTATGTTTATATATTTGAGTCCATTCAACTGTAGCAGTTACTCTCAGCTTGGCCACCAGTTAATTGTTACTTTCATCAAGTACTATGCAACTCTCTATGGCAATGACATGATTACATACAATGTACATGGACTTGTGCATTTGAAAGAGGATGTACAACAATATGGTGCATTGGACAATGTATCCTGTTTGCCTTTCGAAACTTATTTGGGACAGATAAAAACAATGGTTAGGAATGCAAACTACCCCTTACAACAAGTTATTCGACGTCTTTCTGAAAACCATGTAGCATTTCCTACTAAAAGCAAAGAACTTTTTGAGCAGCCCCAGAACGGTGGACAGATTCCTGAGACCATGGTAACATCCTCACAATACAAAGTACTCAACCTTCCAGATTGCACAATCAAATTATCTATGGGGGACAACTGTGTGAAAATTGGTGAGGAAATCGTTCTTGCCAGAAACTTCTTTGTCAGCGATGGGAACAAGTTCATCTTATATGAAAAGTTTTTTTAGAAAGAAATTTTTTTCACATATCCACTGGATTCCACCAAACTTGGCATATTCAAGATCAAATTACTCAGTGGGAAACTAGAGTATGCTCCAATCTCAAGTATCCTGGAAAAATATGTCCTTATTCCTCGGAAGAAAAGCTTTGTGGTAGTGCCACTCCTCCATTTTTGAAATTGTACCGTACCTGATCATGGCTATTCATTATCATCATTACTATCTTTCAGCATGTCTGATACTCAAACTTTCTTGGTTGTTGCATTTGCTGGTGAAGACGGTGTAGGGAGTCATTCCATCGCAATGGAGAACTGGCGAAAGAGAATGCTTCTGGCCACCATATAAATCTTCCACAAGGTTTGAGAAGGCAGTCAAGTCAGTGGAAGCCCCGCAAGCATCTTGGACGAGACATACCATTCGGGTTCTGTCAACAACAGGTATTGTAAACACAATTAATTCAAATCAAAGTGTAAAAATGATTTGCAATAACAATGTTTCTTTCATTAACATTATGCTTTGTGTTTACTTTGATGGATCAAGGTGCTACAAAGACCACAGTATCTCACTGTATAGTGTAGTACATCTCCACGACGTAAATGTTGAAACTGAGCAAAGTGTATCATGTATGTTCTGAACGAGATTAAAACCTTTCATTTACAGATAGGACCACACCACTGTATAGTGTACAGTAGTTTACTAGTTCATCACAAATATTCACTATCAAGATTTGTTAAAATTGTTACATTTCTTCAGGTTCCTATGCACGGGCAATAATATTATTGACAAGAGCTCAGGAGACTTCAGACTTAGCTACTGAAAATGAAGATGAGCGGCCATAAAAACGCAGAAAGTTGTAAGTGTCCAATATATAAATATGTTAATGTTCGATTTCAATATACCAAGCAAAACTGGTACAAAAATAAATGCAGGTTATACATTCAAAAATCACCATCTTTGATCTTTCTCATAGAGATGCTGACAGTGAACCTACAGTGTCACTCAAACAACTTAAACCAAAAGTGTCATCCTTACTGACTTAACAAGTATGAAACTCAGAAAGTTCAGTTAATATTTTCTTAACTCTAGCTCCATCTTTAAATTCACCTATAATCAGCTTAAATCATATCGGACATAGAAATCCCATATGTTAAAATCAGACACAATACTCTGAACATGGATATTATTGTAAAGGTAATTTCTGTGATGTACTTACTCAATGTCTATTTCCTTTTCATAGGCAAAATCGCCGGTATGTGTCTTCCTCTGACGACACAGAAGAAGAAGCTGAGAGCAATTTCACCCTTCCTCCACCGATTCAGCCATTGGTTCCCCTCACAACGCCATTGACTTCCTATATAAATCCTCAATCACAGAGGCAAAATTTTCCTGATGCTGTCGTATCACCAATAAATGCAAGGCACTCTACCGGTTCTACTCAGTCACTAGCAGGGTCCAGTCGGAACATATCTCCCATGTCAACCTCAGATTTGATTGTTAATGGTGTGTAGTACTGTAAATTTAAACATAAAGCATAGTACATGATCTGCAATTGTAAAGGTTCAAGTACTGCTATAATGCACATTTCTTTGACCTGCTGACCAAGCCCTGGTGACTGGTAATGTGGCAACCATGCAAACTATGACTCCAGTTACTGTTACTACTGTAAGGCTAAATATTTCTCTCTCTTTTTTTTAATTACTGTGCGTCTGTGCCATGGAATACAATGTACAGTACCAGTCTGTTATTCTCACATTGCACTTCCACTTCAAAGTGACTACTTTTAACATCTGATGTTGCTTTTACGATACTTTCTCTGATTTTGTCTCTTAAGAGCAACTCAGAAGAAGATCCTTATGATTTTGGCGGAAATAAAAGCTGAAGTAAGGGAACTCAAGCGCCAAACAGTTGCAAATTCCCATTTAATTCAATCCCTTAAGGCCTCCCATTTGGATTTGGAGGAACTGCCAGATGATGTAAACTTGCCCCTTTCATCTGTTCCTCTTCTGACAGCTCTGGATGAACGTGCCCGGACTGATCAAAATGTTGAGAAACGTTTGGTAATTGCCCATACTTTGTCCTATGTATTGTAAGAAGAAAAAATACATACACTAGTCTATACACAGATAAATAGGTTGTACTGTATGAAATAAGAACTTAACACTTACTAAAATAACTTAAAAGGTGCGTCAATAACGAGGGTGCGTCAATTATGAAGTATTTAGTATACCTTGTCAATTGAGCTACATTAGCCTAGTCATTAACCGAACCTTTCACTATACTATTGAAAAACCTATACTACAGTAATACATACCTTATCAGGTAGGCCTTGTAAATTGTAGTGCTTGCACAGTAGAAGTAATCGTTACTCGATAGTAACGGCATGACTTCTTGAATTGTTTTTGCGAAGTCATAGAAGTAGTTGTTGTCGTTGTATGTATAAACATTATTTGTTTACAGCAGGTATTCAACGTTGGACAGTTCACGATATAATTTGGAGCAATATTACTTTAGACGAATACAGGATGTGGAATAAGCTATTGATTTGTGGTAGATTGTATCACTCGCTGTCTCGTGCACGTTTCATATGTTTTTGTAGTGACAATACTCACATTACCGTTGCTGGTGTAAAATAAGCAAGCTGGAAAAAACGCCAAGTTGAAGCTAGTTGGAGCATAACGCAGTCCTCAGAAAATTCTGGCTTCCATGAAAACTCAAAGATTCACAACTGTTTTCTTCCAGATTTTGACCCTGTCGTCAGTAGGTGGGCAGATCTTGTCTGTGGCAGTAAGGAGGATGCTGCAAGAATTTATCCTGAATGATGTCGCAATACGCATCAATTGGACAGGACAAGGGGAGAAGCTAGCTTTCAAGGACCTGTTCCTTCGAAAAGTTCTA
>KN885288.1:63033-91172 GCA_000934455.1 Apostichopus parvimensis
TTCTTAGTGCGATTATTGTTATGAAAAGCTGTCATTGTTTACGTTTTCCGAGGATTTCATTCTCAGTTGACCTGACCCCAAGTGAGAATCGGACATGCGCACTCGTAACTCTGAACTCGCTTATTGAAGGTTGAATCGCGTAGTTGTCACGGGTATCAACTTGTTGCAATAAAAGTTGCGACGTCGATTGGGGTTGATTTGCAATAGAGCAATGTCCTAATCACCGCAACTTCTCAGAAGCAACTTTTCTGATTCGTATTTTAGCCGAACGACACCATGGCCACCAGAAATACATTTAATATATTTGACTTTATCGAGAGTTACAGGGAAAAGGAATGTATGTGGAGAAATGAATAGAAGGAATATTCACACAGGAATACCAGAAGGACAGCTGTGGCTAGTTTAGCCTCTAAATTTAATTCAAAGTTGCAGTTTTGTCGTAATTCAGCGAGGGTCTGGTACTTCAGCTATGGTCCTAGGCCGATACCTATAGTGAATCGCCGTTCATGATGCATGACAACTAAAGCCCCTTTGGTATCTGCATCTTCACTAGTATAACTCGAAAATAGGCCTAATAGTCGAATGTTCACAAAAGCATATCGCATGCAGTCGTTATCTTTTCCAAGGATGACGATGTGAACAGTTTCATATGGTCCTTAGAAATGTTGAGGTGTCCTGCGGCGAGACCAAATAAAAAAGAAAGGGCGACTTCACCGCCCACTTTAGCAGATAGGGTAGGTACGTCTGCCTTAATTTACTAAGTCGATGCCTCATCCACCGTTACCTGTGCCTTGTCGACCGTTGCTAGGATTAATTGGAATTATTACTTCATTAATATATGTTTACAATTGAATAGCAATCTCCACATTAATGGTATTTACATTACTACTATACCGCTTTAACAACATAATTTAGCTGACAGGTATGGCAAGTGAACAGTCGTAGGATTGGCCACCAAGCAAGATTGCTGAATTTACGAAGCCGAATGTTCGATGATTTCATGAACGATAACAAACAGTTTGAACAATGTTTCATATGACTCCGTATGGAAAGAGGAGTGATTCGTCATCGAAGAGTTGTGTGCCAGCTTAAAATGGGAGTAAATTGTTATATAGGCCCATTCTATTGGGACGCAATCGAGTCACTCGTACTCCCCGTTTTCTAAACTTAGCCTAGGCTAGGCCTAACGATACGCTAATTCGAACAATAGGCTGTACTCAAGACGGCCTTATGTTACTACAAAGTACAAGCCTAGGTTACTTAGTTTTACTTTAGTTAGTATGACCTAGGATGGTGGTACCTTACAATCGTAGGCCCATGTCACGAATTTGACTGTAACTAAGTACTAATGATTTGTGTTATATGTTTGTACAAAATATGTCTGCCCCAAACTTCCAAAGAGTTAACGTATCTGTTGCACAAACTCGAAGAGCACACTAACATATGAGTAACAAGTTAAAGCTTTCCAATGTTGAAGATGGCAGGCTGCATATTATTGCAGACCAAAGAAGGGTGGATTATTTCCGGGTGCTTATGTAGCAGAGTGCTATTTTAGCCACTGTTACTATTTCTTCCCCATGTGGTCAAACTCCTCCAGTTGTATTGGTAACTATGTCATGTACATAGTTCATTGACTTCCTAATACAATGGATGTCTGTTGGGAGTAAGTAGTGGTTGACTAGAAAGAGACAAGGAGTCTATCTCTGGCCTGACTGTTTATCTTTTATCTACTTTTCTTTCTTTTTTTCCCCTTAATTAATCATCTTGGCTCGGATAACTTCTGAGCTTCCTGTTCTCACCCCTTAAGCATTCCTGCGCTCCCAATGTGCGTTTTGTGGTAACACCCCTTATGTTATACCTGTTAGGAAGCAGCATCTGGCTTCTCTCAACTGTAAAGGCAAAACAACTCTTCTTTGTTTGTGGTCATCGGCCACTCTATAATTCTAAGGGTCAAGTTAAAATGTGTAAGGCATAAAAACCTAGCTACATCCAATGGATGCATCTCTCATCTGCCGGCACAAGCAGAGGCAACACCTTTACATCTCCTGAGAGAAAGTTGAAGACTATTTCATATGTCTTCATTTATTACTGCAAATTCGGATAATTCAGGTAAGCGTCTATTTTATACTTCTTGCAATTGCTTCCTATGTTAGAGATATTAGTGTGACTGAGGCTTATTTAATTGCCATGTACAGGTCCTTTAATACTTATTTTTCTATTAATTGTTTTACTATTTAAGTTGTGTTTGCAAGTAACATTGCTGTATTATTTTTCAGTTTGCTATCGTAATGCTCACTAAATATAATCCCATAATATTTAGGTGTCACATGGCAATTGAGTATTCTTCTGTATTTAGTATTCTTCTGTATTTAGTACATGTGCTAGAGTACTGTACATATCTAGTTTACAACATTGTATTGAGGCTTGTTAAGTGTGACATGTTAATATGGTGCACATTATTTTAATTAATATTCAATATGCCGTTAATTATTGTTAGTAGTGATCACCCAGGTCACTTTGTATACATTTTAATTGCTAACAAGTTCTGTCATACCCCCGTTATGACAGTAGCTTAACATTTTGTGGGTTACAATTGCATACTTTGAGTCCCTGAGGACCTCTGTGCATGGTACCTTCCGTTACCATGGTGACAGAACCACAATGGGCAAAGATATATGTGCAGTATTGTTTATTTAGACTTTGGAGAGTTATATTAAGGCAGTTGTTTGTATACCTGTACTATTAAACTTGTATTGATATGTGTCGACCGCTAATTAGGCTGAGTTATAGTTGTATCTAGGGCACTGCTTCATGAACTGTTAAATTGTTGTATTTTGCAAGATCATGTATAGGCCTGTCCCATTTACTGGCTTATTTGTACATAGCTTTTATATTATCTTATTATAATTTGTTGAGCACTTTTGGTCTGTTGCTTGTGACAATAGGTTACAAGGCCATGTCATTTCTAGATAGTTAGCATATGCAGTTATGGTCACTACCTCCCTGCAGTGGTTGAGTTGTACAGTACATGTATAGGGGTAGTGATGTACTGTCCATGGCTTGTTTACTTCTTATTTTTTTTAGTTATTGTTTATATTATTTTGCTTCTTTAAATTATAAAGTGGGTCGACTATAGTTTGGTTAGTTTATTTTATGCATCTCTCATCTGCCGACACAAGCAAAGGCAA
Organism: Apostichopus parvimensis; assembly: GCA_000934455.1. NCBI lineage: Eukaryota > Metazoa > Echinodermata > Holothuroidea > Aspidochirotida > Stichopodidae > Apostichopus > Apostichopus parvimensis. The sequence continues at coordinate 66,222 of KN885288.1, forward strand.
CACCTTTACATCTCCTGAGAGAAAGTTGAAGACTATTTCATATGTCTTCATGTATTACTGCAAATTCTGATTATTCAGGTCTTACTATATGTGGCATGTTATACACACTCTGTTGATGGCCTTGGGCAATTAGACGCCGGGTATCACTTATAGACGCCGGTCGTTACTATAGACGCTGGTTGTATTGTACTACCTAGGGAAGGGGCTACTCTACCCAATGGTTCCCCGAACGGTCTAAAGACGCTGGATCGGAATGACAGCGATTGTGTCCGAGTGTAGAATTTGCTAGTATATGTAATCTCGTTAGTCGTAACGGACTACTACAAGAGAGAGAGTTTATAGTTTTTGATCAGTTTGAAGTTGTGGGAATGCTACAATGCATTTGTACCTACACAAACTGAGATACAGTTGTTATTATTTGTGCTTATGATATCATGTGTTCATATACAAACCGTATAGTTAGTAGTAGACCAGCGCTGCTCCTTCATGGTATGTGTCTTTGAGTTGTTGCTAGGCCTACTGAATATAGAAGCCAGTCGTTACCTATCATAAATGTTTCTGCTTATTGATTTGTGTATGTTTTTTAGTAATTTCTAAGTTTCCGTCCCTATATTAGCTGACAATTACAGTCAATGTAAACACCCCTAACCCCGCTGCTCCTATGTCGTAGGTACATGGCGAGTAGTCGTTACACTTATAAAACATGTTTGCATCGTGAGTCATCTTTTTGAAAGGAAAATACTGCAGGTCAATGTGGTTGTGGTATAGGCCTTCCTCGCCAGGCACACACAAGGCAAATGGTGAGGTGCATAAAATTCTGCGGCCAAAGTGCACCAAACTGAGATGCAGTAAAATTAACAACTAGAAAAAGACCTTCCTTAGAGTCTACAATGAATGGAATCAAATTCAGTTCATGAAATATACACAAACATATGGTTGATCTGTCATGGGTTTCGTGTAATTTAATGAGTGAACATAGCTGGTACATTTGACTTTTGCAATTAACTAAAACAAAATAATAAGCAATTTACTGAATGTAAAGTTAAGGTAGCGTAAAGTATATATATATGATTGTTGACAACAATCGTTATGATGAATGGGTTCTTAATGGAATGGGATTAAAGGTATGCTATATTGGCCCCAAATATGCCAGATATTAAAATATACCTTTGGTAAAAATCCATAAACCGTTTTTATTACTACCCTTGAGGAAATGTACCTCACTGGGACATTCAGTCCTATTGTGTGTTCATTTAGAATGTCTGAGAACAATTTCGAAAGTAATGACCTCCAGGAAAGTACTTTTTGGAAACATCTATCAATTATAACGTGCCATAATTTGGGGCCATTACAGACTACCTTTAAAAGGAGACCTTTTCAATATTTCCTGTTCACCATATAGTTTTATTATTTTCAGCAATATAAGTTAACAAGCTCGTTAGAAGTTTGAAAACTGACTATTCGAGGGAGCGAGGAAAGCTGAAGTGTCCGCCAAGTGGGTCAGGATGTGGCGATGTGTACGTGTCGAGGTGGCAATATTTCTCTGCCCTTCACACTTTCGTAAGGCCTTACACAACACTAAGATCATCAAAATTCAATTTGGTAAGTGGAATATTCTTACAAATATAGTTACTGAAAACTTAACATACGAAAAGGCTACTGATTTGCTAACAAAGTTTTATATTTTCGTTTTATTCCTTGTGATTTGATTTTATGTCGGTTATGTACACGTGCGATGCTTACAGAAGTAGCAAAAAAGATGTCCTAATTCTTAATTTGCCATTGCCATGACACCTGACCTTCTTAGGTGCAAAATTTCTCCCTAATATTGCGTGCATCTGCAGATGAGTGATTTGTGTTGCTACAGGGAAGGTCAGCAAGACCATTGAAACCAACAGCATGATTTTGACGCCATCCTCCCTCAGTTATTTCCAGTGAATTCACATTCTCCTGGTCAACATCACATTCTTCAATGTATTGTGGATCACTCTCTTTGTTAATAGATGCATCTCGCAAGAAATTGTCAAGTGCACATGAAGCTAGCACTACTTTTTCTGCTGTGGTAGTTTTCACTGCCATTCTGGTATTGAACACTTGGAATCGTGAAGCCAGAATACCAAAAGCATCCTCAGAGACTCTGCGAGCTCTTGATAGCTTATAGTTGAAAATTGGACGTTCCCTATTCAAAGCTCTGGCTGCGAAAGGCTTCATGAGGTATTTTTTTTTAGCGGAAATGCTCCATCACCAACAATGACATATGGTAGATGGTGATTCATTACTGGGGTAAGTTAAGCCCTTCTTCTAGGGTGGTGTAAAGTGATGAATCTTTAAAAACATCATCACTAACCCCTTCCATTTTTGCGTACGTCAACATAAATAAATTTATACTGCGCATCAACCAGAGCTAGCAATACTATGCTAAATGTACCCTTGTAATTGTAAAAATATGATCCACTCTTCAATTAACAGCGAAGGAGTACATGTTTTCCATTTTTTCTTACCATTCAGGTGTACACTGTAGCTCCCACTACACCTGAAACATGCCACTTCCGTTTGAACACACGGTGCCTTGGTGACCAACCTAAAAAAGTATCATTGGCTATTGGGTGATGGACTGTGCCCAAGGACCGGCTGTGACAGCCTACAGAGTACCGCTCATGTTTTTTGCCATTGTTGCTTTGTTTTAAACTTATGGGAGTGGTTCCAGACCTGGACCGACCGTGTAACGGGAGACCGTTCATGTTCGGTAGGACAGGGCTTTATTTTATATGTGGTAGACCCTCCAGTTTGTTCGCTTGCTGTGTTGCACCGTACTATTTTTGTTTGCTCTATTGTGAAAAAAACATGTTTGGCGGAATAGATGTGATGTGGTTTTAAGGGGGAAGTTTGCCAGTTGGCAGGCAGTCCTGGAGGCGCTGAAGTGTGACATTCGCCTTCATGTTCAAGGCGTTTTTCGCTTTTTTTTTCGTTTATATGGGCCAGCCTTTTTTTGGACGGTGGTGTGCTGGGGAGGGGTGTTTCGTTTCGCTGCGTGCTGGCCGTCCTTTTGTGGTTTTTGGAATGTTTCAGTGGGTGGTTGGGGGTTTGTCTCTGCAGGTCGGTGGGCATATTTATTTTTTGGGCTCGCTTGACCTGAGTTTCGTTTATCAGAATGGGATGATTCGGTGGTGCCGTTTGGCCGTGACGTTTTGGATCCCGCATGGCGGGTCACGTAAAAAGCAATTCCGTTTGAACTTCGCATTCGTGGCAGTCAGAGAACAGCAGAGAGGAAACGTACAAGACCAGTCAATACTTTTAGGAACAATGCAGCTGCCAAACCGACAAGTCAGAGACAAAGGCAAAAATTAAAGGAGCCAGAGAAATATGAAAGGAATCGTCCGAGTGACATACTGCGAAGCAAGATCTACAGGTTAGAGATGACCAATGAAGAGAGAATTCACTCAAATAAATTAGCAGCAATCAGGCAAAGGCGCTATAGGCAGAAACAGAGAGAAAAGTTGGAAGCTACAAAGAACAAAGCTGAGCAATGGGGAAAGGAAAAGAGACAACCACGTGGCACGGAGCTACACAGAGATGATTGAGTTCAAAAGAAAGAAAGCAGGTGAGAAAAAGAGGAGACAAACAGCAAAATGGTCAGCAGAAAAGAAAGAGGAAGTCAAAGCAAAACGTCGGTTAGTCTATGCTGCTAAAGTAGCTGAAAAGGAGAGACATCAATCTGTTGGTGTTCGGACTGATGGTTCTGAACAGTCTCAATTGTCTTCTTGTACAGAGCAACTCGACATGGAATGCCACCTGATATGGCATCCACACTTACAGCGCCAACAGTGGATACCGTAAATACCATGCCCTCCTCAAGATCAGCACGAAGGGAAAAGGCTGTCAAGACTTAGGCAGTTTTTTCCCGAGAAATGCAGACCATTATGTGGAGCTGTTTGAAGATATGCAAAATATATCATCTCCATCCAAAAAAGCAGCACTGGAAAGAGTTAGCTTAAAAAATCCAAAACAGAAGACAAAACAGAGGATTCTCGAGGCTGAAGTCGTCAACATTGTTGGAGAACATCTGAAGAGAGGCGGTCAGAAGAATAGACTCTGAAGCAAGCAGAATTTGGCTTCATCCCTAAATTCACTTAAGAAAAGCAGACTGGCGCGATATGCCAGTAGAAGATTTAGAATCAACCGAAAGCAAATTTCCAATAGATTCAAGAAATCAGGAGGGAGACCAGTCATTCATCCTTCTACTATCACAGCAGTGTGTGATTTTTATGAGGCAAATTCTCACCCCCTACCAATTAGGAAGTTTGTGTCTAAGAAAACTTGCAAACCTATCTACAAACTCTACAACCAGTTCAAGTCTGCCAATCCACATATAAAGTTGTGCCAATCAAACTTTTAAAAACTCAAACCCAAACACATCCGCACCCCCAGACAGGCAGCATACCGTGGTTGCCTATGTGAAGAATGTGAAAACATCAGGTTGAAAATAGTTTCACTGGACAAGAGACTAGAATTGGACGGGCATAGGGCTTTGAAGACGCTAAACATTACAGTTTGTCCTAAAACAGAGGGAGCCATCTTTTAATCAGCTTGCCTGCATCAAGCGAGCTTGTGGAAACTGTGGAAAAGCTGGATAGCCATATGCAGCAAGTTTCATACCAGCAGAGATTGCAGTCAGTGTCTTGGAGGAAGTGGGATTTGGTGGAAGAGGAAATGAAGAAGACAAAAAACTGACAAAAAATAGGCAGCTTGTGGTAAAGGATGGAACACTGCAAGATCTGCTTGATGAGCTGAAAGAAGAGGTAAAAGTTCATGCACTTCATGTATTCAACTGGCATTGGCAAGCAAAGCAGTACAGCAGCATCAAGAAAAATCTGCCCGATAAGTGGGTAGTTAGTGTGTGGGATCTCGCAGAAAGTTATAGGTTTCTTTGAGGATGAAATACAGTCAGCATATTGGGTGCGCAATCAGGTAACCATCCACCCTGTGATCAACTTCTACACATGCCAGAATAGAGGATGTGACAGCCAGGTTATGGAATCCATTGTGTTCATTTCGGATGACAACGTCCATGACTATCATGCAGTGAACTCATATATGGAGCTTGTTGCACGCCATCTCATCCAGAAGAGAAACCTTGATGTGACTAACATGGTGCGGTTTTCAGACAATTGTGCATGCCAATACAAGTCGTCGAAAGGCCCCATAGCGGACATCGCACATGCATCTGCTGACTACTCCTTCCTGGTCCACCATAATTATTTGGATCGCGCCATGGGAAAGGTGCTTCTGATGGGGAATCAGCAGTCGTTAACAGTTCTGCATCACAAGCGGTCAACAGCAGCTCTGCTGTGATTACTAATGGAAGGGATCTGTATGAGTTCTGTGTAGAGAACCTACAAAAGGATACCTCTTCTGAAAGTGCCTCCACTTTAGAAGATGTCAATGCTGTCTGGACAAGATGCCTAAGCTGCTTCTGTCAGGCCTGTGTACAGGGATATGTGCCAATGCAGAGTATGTAGATGACTGGAAGTTACAAAAACTTTCAAGAGCCACCAAGGACGGAGCATCAAGAGGTAAGTTTGTGTTGCTGAAGGTGATGACTTAAGTTCAAGTGGCAGGTACAGGTATAATCCTTGACAGCTAAAGTTATCCTCGTAGTAACCACAGGGTTTGGGGATTGTTATGTTGAAAGAAATACTTTTCTAGTAAGGACTGCAATCAAAACAGTATTCCTTAATTAGTAGTGTACCCAAATTACAGCATTCTTGTTACTCTGACAGCACAATCCCTTCTCTTTTAAATCATACCATCCCATTATATTTGAAGATGACATGGGCAGTGAAGACGTTGACACGACTGTTAAATTGGCCAGCGATGAGGACAAGGACGGGCAAAACTGTGACATACGCAGTTATGAAGATGGCATGAATAAAGGTGAGTTTGGGTCATCTTTATTGAACATTCAAGTATGCACAAAGGTGTCGGAATGTAGAAAAAGAAAAGGTGTTATTCACAAATACAGCAAACAAAAATAATGCCAAAACAAAATGAAGTGAAAGTTTGGCAAGGTTTGAGCAGCCTTGAAGAAATAACACATCAAGTATTCTACAGTAACAGGTAACTACACCACACTGTGCATTGCTAAAAGCGATTCCTTATATATTGTATTGCAGCATCAACCAGAAATGACATTAGTGATCCAGAGGGTCCAGGTCCAGACCGCCTCAGTGTAGATGGCGCAGGTGATGGCAGTGCTAGTGGTACTGAGGAAGCTCCAGGATTCTCCAATAATAATGAAGCCAACATGCAAGAAACCAAAAAGTAAGATAAAAGATTAATTGATATATTTTTTTGGGGGGGGGGGGGAGGTGGGTCTGTAGACTTTCACTTAATGACATATATCCAGTGTGCTAAGATACATTGCACCTCTATCTTACAGAGGAAACTACATAAGCTACTGATTTGAAATGTAGTCACAAAGGCAAACCAAACCATACCATTGACAATCTCTGCACCACATTAATCTTAAAACTTGTCAGTTGACTTATCAAGAAAGCAGTCCTTGCCCGTTCACAACATGTGCCTCTACTCAACCTTGTCCAGCACAGAGTGGATAAACATACAAATCTAGGTCACTGTGTTACCGAAAATATATTCTAAGATAATCACACTCAAATTAATTCTCCTTTACAGGCTCCAGGTGGGGTCCTACGTAGCTATCAAGTTTACTACTGGCAAGAAGAACTTTGTCTACTTGGCAATGTTGAGTATGGTTGAGACAGTATTTGCCTGATGTACACAAAAAATTTTCATTATGGCAGCTACATTATGCTTTATACTGTGGAGATCAATCCATAAAGTAATATGCTCATCTTATCTTCTTATTCCAGGTTCAAGGCATCGCTAACAGCCAAGTTGGACTGAAATTCTTGCAACGGCGAAAGAGTGGGTCCTTCCAGTTTACCAATGAACTTTGCCACCTTCATCCATTGTCGGATATTTGCAGAGTAATGTCTCCACCATCAGTCTCTGGAGCAAATGGCATTTGTGTAGGAATTTTGCCACAATGAACTGGATCACTTTTTACTTGATAAAAATTGTTCAATCAAGTAACTTTCAAGGCCTTCATTTTGAACATTTCTTCTTTCTTGTCAAAGCTTCACCTTCTTAAATATTGGATTCACCTTTTCTAGTTTTATTCTTGTGAAATGGTTTGAGATTTGAATAAATGTGAGGCGCCTTGTCAGATTGTTTACTATGCCAGTCATACAGTTTTCTATTGGACACAGGATGTATTCCTGTGCATGAATAATTGACTTTTAAAATATTTCAGATTTGATAAAATTATTTGTTCATCTGTAAATCATTAACTGTTGTTCATTATTGGGTACACTAAATTTTGGTGTCCCCGTTATGCTTAAGTTTTTTCCTACTTCCATACAACTCGCGGTATTAGAACTTGCACTAAAATAAATCTTGTGTGTGTAGGTGGTCCTTTGTGGTTTTAATATGTAGGTATGATTGATTGTATTATATTAGGGACTGTTCATTCCACTCTGTTGAGTTTATTTTGTTGTAATAAAAACGCTTTTAAAAAAACCACCTTGTGCTTTCGGAAAATAGCATGTTGTAATTTTTTTTGGCAACTTTCTGTTGAATGAAACTCATTTCTCCTAAAACCTTTTTTATTGTTGAAAGTCATCTATATAAAACCAAGTGCAAAACAGATAACAGAGGCAGTGTAACCTATAGGCATGTCACCTTCCCCCTGTTGACAGGTTCGGATTTTGGTGTCTCTGTTATGTTGGTTTTTTCGTCATATTGATTTGCAATACTATTGTTAACCTGTAGGCGCACTTTTTTTTGTACTTCTTTACTGTTATTTTGGAAAACCGACATAATAACTCTATCATAAAGTAAAATTTCATCTTAATTGAAGGATATTGACATTTTGGATGCACGTCACACTATTGGACCCCAGGTTTATATAAAAACCCATAAACGAATATTCGTCATGAATAGTTCATTTCTGCATTGTGAATTAAAGTACTATAAATTCCACACTACAATGTAATCATTTTACAACATCCTTCATCTTCAATCTTTTGATGTATCATTGCTTCAATGAAATCGAAAAGCAAAGGTAAGTGCAGGTTTCATGCAACAATGAAGCTAGGTAATGTGAAGTAGCTTGTAAATTTTCTTATAGACCTTTCTATTTAAGCAAACTTAAAGGTAGTCTGTTTTGGTCCCAAATTATGGCACGTTATAATTGATAGATGTTTTCAAAAAGTACTTTCCTGTTAGTCATTACTTTTCAAATTGTTTTCAGACATTCTAAATGGACACACAAGATGACTCAATGTCCCATGTAGGTAAATTTTCTCCAAGGTGGTAAGAAACATAGTTAAAGATTTTTGGACGGAAGGTGACCATATTTGAATAATCTGACTAATTTTGGGCCAATACAGTATACCTTTTTAGCAGGAGAATGAGAAATTTACCTTTAAGTGCTGCTCCTTCAGGCACTGGTATGTTGCATCACAGACTTCTGGAATATATCCAGAAATGCTATTGTGTGGCACACTAAACGCAAACTGCAGATCTCTAAATGCATCACCTGTGAATGACATATATAATATGCTATGTAAATCATTGAAGTGACTTTTTATTAATAATACGTCAATTGTTTAACAATTCTATCCTGTCATTTCTTTTGTAACGTTATAAGCATTTGCATAGCAAAGCGTTTTTTTTCTTGAGTGATAGACAAATGAATGCATAGCCTATGGTGTTTTATTCTTGCCAGATCTACCCATTAGATTTGGCTGAAACAGTCAAAAATTGTGATGTCAGTATGGCCGAAAATATTTAAAATTATGAAGAAATTTCATGTAATTGAAAGATGTACTAACAAAAATCAGCATATTAGGCTAGATGACAATCCTTGAAATATCTGAAATAGTATATGCTTTCACGCATATTTTCTCTTTCAGCCACTGAATGAAACAGATTCTTAACCATGTGAGGGTCCAGGGTGTGTTGTGGGGGGGGGGGGATGTAGAATGTAGAAAAACATTCTGATAATCCATTCTTTTGCGCAACTTTGACATAATTTTGTACGAAGGCCTCAGTCTAAACGGTAATTGTTTGCTGCCCTCTCCGCCTTCCCCAACCGCAAAAGGCACCCATTAGTGGTGGAGTCAACTAGATTATTGATGAATTTTGGCTACAGAACTTCGTCTTACAGACCTCCCCCAACCCACACTCCCCCACCCTTCCCAAATGTACTTGACGTCTGCTGGCAGTGCCTCCCGAAAATGCGTATTCTTCTTTGGAACCATTGGTGACACCATTCGAAGTATGTTAACGAACTGATCATGCGTCATACGCATATACCTACGACAACTGTGGGCATCCTTATCCCTCAAGTCCGGTAAAATATTTGAAAATTGGCTAAATTGGGCCGTTTTTTCTATCCACGATCCCTTCCAGCATGATCTCTTGCTTCTGCCCTTGTCTTTGTGAGCTTTTAAAAGACTAGCGACAACCACTGCGGCCGCAAACCTCCGTTTTTTCTGCGCCCTACATGTAACGTCGACTATTCATATTAGCTGCCATTTCGCAATTGTTTTTCGTAATCGATTCTGTAGTTGTTTGAACAGTCGCGCGTATGTGACCAGAAAGTTGATTTCGAAGTTAAATCGAAAATTGCTTGATTTTAGTTGCGAGTTTAATCTCGTGTTGAATCGCGCAGATGTGAGCCGGCCTTAAGGAATCGGGATCTGCTTGTTTATGGTTTGTATGATGAAGAGCATTGATGGAAGTACTGTAATAACGGTTGTTATAATAATAATAAATTGAAGTTATCAAGCGCTAAAATCTACGGAGTATTCAATAGCGCTGTACAACCCTAATAGAACGCAAACTTGAAAAAAATTAGTCTTCAAACAAGACTTGAACTGACTGAGAGTGGGAGAACTACGCACAGATATGGGCAGACCATTCCAGAGCTTGGGCTCGGCTGATGGAAAGGCACGGTCGCCATAGGTTTTCATTTTAGTTCTGGGAACAGTGAGAAAGAACGAGACGCAGCCGGCAGTAAACATCGGCGCCAACACATTTAAAAAAAAAAAACACGTCCTAATGGCCCCGACCATAATTGTCATTTATGCTGTATCCCGTCAGGCGGGTGAAGTAACTATCTAGTGAATCAGGATATGCTTGTTTATGGTTTGTATGATGAAGAGCAATTAGGCCTCCCAGGAGCAGCGTACGCAAAGTGTTGTTCTTTTTACGTGACCCGCGATGCGGGATCCAAAACGTCACGGTCAAACGGCACTACCGAACCATCCCATTCTGATAAACGAAACTCAAGTCAAGGGAGCAAAAACAGTAAAGTGTTGGCAAATGAAATGTATGACCTCAACTTGAAGTCTCAAACGGCAAGTGAAGCACAACGGAAACTATTAACATCTTCAAAATATCGTAATAATGTGATGCTATGATTGTGACGTTTTGGTTCCTGCAGTACTAAAACCTAGTCGGGGGTATTCCGCGAGACCGAAGGTCCGCGGGACCGAAATTGAAAAAAGGTCCGCGAGGCCGAAATTAAAAAAGGTCCGCGAGACCGAAATTAAAAAAAGGTCCGCGAGACCGAAATTAAAAAAAGGTCCGCGAGACCGAAATTAAAAAACGCAATTAAAAAAAAGTCCGCGAGACCGAAATTGAAAAAAGGTCCGCGAGACCGAAATTGAAAAAAGGTCCGCGAGACCGAAATTGAAAAAAGGTCCGCGAGACCGAAATTAAAGGACTTTCGGTCTCGCGGACCTTTTTTTAATTTCGGTCTCGCGGACCTTTTTCTAATTTCGGTCTCGCGGACCTTTTTCAATTTCGGTCTCGCGGACCTTCGGTCTCGTGGCCTGTAACCCTATAGTCTCCCACGTAACAGGCTGTATAGGTACCATAGGCACAAGAAAGGAATTTACCGCGATGAATTCATTGCATTGAATATATGCAGACCCGTCAACTCTCCCGGTTTTACCGGCAAACTGCCGGTTTTTACCCGAATCTCCAGATTTATTGGTAAGCGTCTGGTGACAATTTTATTGATATTTGTTAGTTTACAGGAGTTGAGATGAATACACTTTTAAGTCTGATTCCCACTTTAGCTTTATAAGAAAAATTTAAGTTCAGCTCATACTTGATATGTAGGGCTCTCACGGAAAGTAGGTTATCCATGCTGTTTTTGTGGAGGTCAAAGGTCATCTGAGGTGAAATTCAGAAAACCTAATCCTTATTATTGGCGAGGCAAACTTCCATTAAGCCTCATATTGGGTATGTACGACCTTTATAGTAAGTTCATGAACTTACTTCATAGTAAGTTCATGAACTTCATAGTAAGTTCATGAGCCCTATTGGTTTGGTGGAGGGTCAAAGGTCATCCGAGGTAAAACTTTGAAAACCTTGTATTTAGCATTACTTAAATCGGACCTGGTGACCCTCATTATGTTCAAGATATGTGACGTCAAGCTTTCTTGAATTTTAGCACTAAATTTGAAAAGTAGACAACAAAACTTTACAGCTGAATATCTCTTAAACAAAAGGCATAACGATAATTTCACTCCCACACACACACAACAAAACAACATGATCAACTTGTAAGAAACTTTCGAAGAGAAATTACACACTTACGGCGGGTCACGACCAACGTGAACGTATCGAGCACTGTTTATCCAAGTTTCAAAACGTGAACACGCGAGTAAAAAAAAATGGTCAAAATTGAACCTTCCGTGCGTGAACATACTCGATAACCGCCAAAAAGCATCTTGAAATCCCAACACAGATTTAGGTAGTGCTTATGGTTTAATCCGAGTTCTAATACGGACACTTACAGATGTTTTACGACGGCTTTTGTCAGTACGAAACAACCGGTAAATTCTTAGAAAAAAAATGGCGGACAGCTTCATAAGGTCATGCATATTCATTGTATAGTAATGACAACGTCATCAAATTAAGCCTTTCCTGATGAATAGTCATGATATATTAGATGACTGACAACCATTCCCGGTACGGAAAGCACACGCAATTTCCACTGCTTATCTGGTGTGTTCAGAATATAATTTGGACTTGCTTTGGTTAAGTTAAAACTGAGATTTGAACCATTTTTAAGTATGTGGAATATGAGAAAAGCAAAAAACCACTCGGATTATTTGTTTTGTACAAACTTAGGGCATCAGGATTATTAATTTTAATTGTAAGGACAGGGGGGAATCAAAACATGCTAGCTGAGGTTGGGACTATCCAGGAAAGGGATGGGGTGGAGGGGGTATGTGTGTGTTTGTGGGTGGGAGGGGGCATCGGTGATATGGAACAGATCGGAGGGGAAAGCTTATTGGCTGCCAACACAAAAATCTAACGCATTGGGGTACTAATAGAATAAGAGGGGGTGGGGGGGGGGTAGACAAAGTGGTCTTCTTGAATAGTCAAATCCTGGTTTTGATAAGCTAAACCATACTTCTTGGAAGTCATCCTTCATGCATCGGTAGTAACATTCTGTGCCATCATCACTGTCCTCCAGTACCAGTAACAAATAAAGACCAAAAAAAGAAGAAAGTGTCTCCAAGTCCTTACTTATCCTTGGAAATTATCTTTATTATAAATTTCTTGGTACTTAACATGAAACAATGCTATATAAATTTCAACACAAATGTGTAGAGGAATGCATACAAAAATGAAAAGGTTATGTATATAATATTAAAATGGCATACAAGGTAATATATGACATTTATAATTCGACTGTACATGGAGGTAAGATGTGCTACAAAATAAAATATGATAATTTAAAGAAGCCCACCATACACGAAGCATGTAGAGTTAGACAGGATACAAATTGAAAGAACTTTTTAGTGTTGAACGAATACGTAGCATTATAAAACAGAAAGAGATGATAGTTAAAGCATTCACATCACATAATGAAGTGTGCTTATCAGGGAGCAAAGATGGCAGTTTTCTTTTTTAAATAAATGACAGCTATGTAACCAGATGTATGACTACAGTATGCTATGAGTTTGATTCAATATAGCACAGGGCACTGAACAAGGTGAAATGAAAGATAAAAGAGTAACTTAAAGATAAAGAAAAGAATATATAAAAAATGTACATGTAGAAAAGGTGTGACTTAAAAGTAAAAGTGATGTAAATGTTTAAAGCATCTACAGAATGCAGACACAGCAATCCGGACACAGCAATCAATGAGCCAGTCACAACACATTACAAACGTACGTACAAAGAGGCAGCACATGAAAGGACAGTCTTTTACAATTTATGTGGGACGGAGTGAAAGACGGCATGTGATTAGCACAAGATCAGCTGATATATGAAATAACTTATAGTAACAAGGTAACACAAGGTCTAATTGCTCAAGGTTTATGGAGTACTGAAGAACTTTCAAAAAGAAAGATGGGGGAAAAAAACCATATAATGGAATGAAGTGTAATCCAGATACATGGTAGCTTTTGCACAACACATAACAAAGGTACGTACAAAAGCTGCAGCACAAGAAAGACGGAGTCTTTTACAAAGTTTTTGTGGGACGGAGTGAAAGACTGCATGTGATATATGAGAAAATTAAAAGTAACAAGGTGACATGCCCCATGCCTGGAACGTTTATAAGGCTTTAATAATATCGGCAAGCATTAGTGTTGTGCTTAAAAATGGCACGGCAAGGTATTGGTTTATGACAAACTTTACTTTGCCTAAGGTTTAATTGGTCAAGGTCTATTAAGTACTGAAGGAAATTTCAAAGATATGGAGAAAAAAACAATTCATTGTAATGTATCATTGGGTGGCAAGAAGGCAGGTTTTAGGCAGCACCAAATGCTAGATGATAAAGTTTTCTCAAATATATACTTCTACAAATAAAAAAATTCAATAAAATAGATCATGAGATGTAAAGGTTATGTAGTAATGCCACAATGCGCAACTACTGGAGATAAAATTTTGTCATGTTTGATACTGGGAAGTTTTAAATTCTTCTTTGCATTTCAGCAATCCCTCTAATGCACTAATATCAAGATAAGTCATAAAATTGGTCTAAAAACACCAAAAAGTCCTTAACTTCACAAAGAGGTGAAAGGTGAGCTGAGAACCATCCCAAAAGCCCCTTCCCAAAAAGGGCCACCTCTCACAAATAATGCACCGAAATATCCACTTAGTTCCTCCCTCCCCTCCATCACCCAGCAACTGTGAACCCTATAGCTCAACCACCCCTCTCCCTCCTCCACCCCAAAAAGTAAATAAATAAGAAGTTAACTGAGTAGAAACAAATTTTGACCACACTATACTTTTGTCTAGAATAGGACTTATGTTTTGACATCCAACATGTAAACCAATTCACTTTAAATCACTACAGTATTCCAGTATTGAAGGATTAAGGCAGCTAAAGATGTTCATTTTGTGTATATCATTACATCATTCAAGTACATCATTCATAGTGCAAGACTTTTTTGATGAAAAAAAAACCTACCATGAATATCATCATAAGTAAACAAAGGAACCTCACTACTATTGCTTGGCAGTTTAAAAGGTACTCTTTTTATCTAAAGTTTACTGACAAAAGCTCCACAACACATTCTGGATTGAAAGTCAAGTCTGATCTTTTATTTCACATGTTGAACAAAACTTGATGATGACAGCAGTATTGAAGATAATTTTTACATAATTTCTCATGTAATGAAGACAGTGGTAAGCACTCAATTTATTGGCAAACTCACTGTTTAGGGGCATAAGTACCTAACAGTAAAAGGAAATAATAATGTTGGATGTCAAAACCCAAACCTGTCACTTTCCACTATGACTGATGTGAAGGCACCTGAGAATGAGAAAAACAGTAAAAAGTTGATACACCAGTTGATGTAGAGGCAAAGTTATAAACCAATGTCATGAAAATACTCAGTTTCAGTTGCAGCAACTAATTTGCAAAACTCATCAATATCAAACAATTCAGTTTCATTTTCTTCATCTAGTAATTCATTACCAGATAAAGAGTCTGCATCTGAAGAGCCAGAGACACTGTCAAACTGTTCTTGATGACTAACAAGATGTGCTGGATTAGAGGACTCGGGTGAGATTTCCACGGAATCAACATTTGACAGGGTTTTATTCTCACAACTCTGACACTGACAAAATATGAAACCTATATGATACACATAAGCACATACTCATTGTAGTCGGGGCAAATTGTTATCTTGCTATTTCCTTAACATACAATTAAATTAAGTACACTAGGTAATCAAAACTTTGGACTTGTAAGCAGCAATCTCTGCTTACTGACATTTTCAATTTCTAAGCTACAAGTACAAGCAGAATGAAGGCCTATGTTGTACCCACATCCCAAGGCTGCATGTGTCTCAAAAGGTTGAAGATCATTCCAACAAAATGAAACCCTGCTTTGTATTGATATGTTGGTTAGTGCATCTGCTACAACTAGTGGGCAAAACTGCAGCTAGGAAATAGGATGCTGTTTATTCTACATAACTATTAGGGATAAATGAATATATAGATAGGCCTAGCCTTGTAAATGCAAGGATAGCCTACTAACTTAAGCCTAGAATTAGTCTAGTATTAAAACACCACTCCACCCAAGGCTTAAGTAATGTATTGCCTAAAAGTGACACTCCAGTGAACAGACTTAGGCCATAGCCTTACTTTATATCTAAGCTTACGCCGTGCCCTACTTTGTACTAGTACTACTAGAGCCAAGGCCAAGGGGGCCTTGAAGTTGAAGTAATTAAAATATGATGATTAGCCTAAATAGTACATGACTATATAGGCCTATATAGTCATGTACTATTTAGGCTAGGCCTAAACTAACTTAGGAATACAGAACCCTAATAGTAGTATCATACATAAATTTAAGAGCGATCCGCGATTAGGAAACAATATAACATCTGTCACAACGAATTTAAAGAAGTTACGGTGTGGCGAAACCCTTTCTACGTTGCTAACAAATATGTCCAAAGCTTTAGTGTAATAGTACTGTAGAACAGTAATAGTAACTAAAAGTACGTAGGCCTATACAAGGTATACGAAGCCTATGTGTTAGGCAACATTACAGTGCAACAACAACGTAAAGCCGTATGTACTGTTGCTAACGATTAAGCAAGAACTTGGCAAGATGTTTTAGCTCAATTTTTGTACACTTTTTACGGGTGAACAAAATCCAAACTTACAGCGTCGATGCTTTAACGTATTGCCAACATTTTGAAAGCAACATAATGATAACCTACATTCTAATACGGAAACCTTACAGATCCCAAAATTCAGAGTTACTTACCTGCAAATTATCCTCGCCGTTCCATAAGGGCAGAGAAAATCATTCATTGAAGCTAGATGAGAACGAGTTCAACCGAATTCTAACGAAGATGTGTCTTTGCACTTTATAAGGAAGCTCTAATACCATATACGGCAATTCTCGGTGATCAAGATCATGAATAATTCATGTTTTAACGTGAGCTTCGGTATTGGAAACGACTCGGCTTATTTCCGCGCCATCTCCGATTTGCCACTTTCGGTTTGTGCATCGGATTCGTGAAAGTTGTGCAATCACGGTCGTTTTCGGCGAGGAGTTTCCACTGAAATCTAGAGGAAGACTTTTATTTGGCTTCAGTGGCGGCGCCAGCTCTCCCAACCTGGGGGGCAACAAGGGGGCAGGGCAGAGTATTGGGGGGGGGGCACAAATAAAATGGGAGGTTCGATGCATCGGCGCGATCGCCCACTCTGGCTGGGGTCAAGGGGCCCGCCTTAGGGCCCCTTGTGGGGTCCAGGGGCAACGCCCCGGTGGGTGTCCGGGGGGCGAAGCCCCCGGAAGCTCCGCGATTTAAGAGCTTTCCGGGGCCTAGAAGCCACTTGAAATTGATGCATTTTGATGACAGTAGTATTCCGAAAATTCACAAAAACCACACCTCACTTCAGAATACTAGCCTATTAGTATTAGCCTATATTTGTCCCAGATCAATGTTGAGATACTCTCTCCTCCTGAAATTTTCGTATTATTTCTATCTCCTAGAACTATTGTTTTGACTTCCGAGATGTTGCAAAGATTACTAGCGTTAATTGATAAATAAAATAGGCCTAAGTTGAAGCCTGATGGTCTCCTTATTTCCACAAATTCATAACTAACAGTAACAACTATCGCGCGACAGTTCAACGCTCGCTGTGACACGAAACACGTGTTCATGCTATAAAACTCGTAGTCAGTCAGGGCAGAACGGAGCAATAACAGCAATAACTCGCGTGGGCGATGCAACCAGCATACATAAATTTTCGACTGTTGACTCTTTCAACCGATCATTAGCCAATCAGGGGAAGTGATCGCCGCAGCAGCTAAGGTCACATGCCATACAGGGGAATCACCGGGATCAGCATGCAGTGATCAGATAATTCTTTGAAAAAATTCCCGCGAGACCGTATAATTCTCTGCATTTTCCCAGCAAGGAACCTACTATATTGCCGGCTTCCTCCCGTCGAGATTATTAGGCCTATTTACATTCCCAGTTGGTTAGACTGTAGATATTTTATGTCAACATGAGAGCTGAATACAATGTGCCCCCAATAGAGCAACATCATACTCAATGTAATTAAAACATTGAAATATCAGCATTCATTACATTACATATAATGACTGAATAATAAATTGCTCGATAAAATATATACATAAAATACTCACAACAAGTCAACAAACATTAGGCCTGCATCTTCCGAGGACGTCATTGCCTCTCAAACCAATGATATCCTGGCATTGGGATACGTCGCAGCAAACCGGTTAACAACATCATCAAGGTGAATGGAAAGGGCTCGTTCACGGTGCATGCTGATTATCGTCAAATGTTTCAGTCTTTCGTCTGCCATTGTAGTGCTCAGGTGATTCTTTATCTATTTCAGTTTGCTGAAAGTTCTCTCACATCCAGCTGTGCTCACTGGGAGTGTGATGGCTATTTTCAACACTCTCATCAGTTCTGTGAATGCCATCAACAATGGCATTAAGTGGTCCGCGAATTCCTCCACAGTCTTCAATGTAGCAGATGTCCGCTCGTTCATGCGTTTTGCTTGTCGCATCTCCAGCTTGACATCTTCCTCATTCAGTTTGTAATGGACTACAAGCAGTCTGATGATATCGAAATCGATAAATGATTGAGAGTTCGGATCAAGGGCTGACAGAGAGCGAAATATTTGCAGATTTTCGCTGCTGAATCGCTTGTTTAGTTCTCCGAGGAAGTTATCAATTGCCGGAAATAAAGCTGCTCGTTTGAAATCAGAGGAGTCCTTGACAACATTCCGTTTCCCCAGTGAGGTCAACACAATATAATCGTCCATGTTACTACTGCGAGGAGCTGATCTTTGACGCCGTGAGCATTCCAAGTTATTTCTCTCAGCAATGTCACATGAGCGCTGGAAATATGTTGTTGCCTTCTCATCACACCTGTAGTTTTGCAACTCGACCAGAAGACTCGATGAGATCCGCTGCTCTGATGTAGTCAATCTTTGAGCTTTGCAGTGTGTCCGATACCCCTTTGGCCTCACTCAATATGTCTTTGAGAAATATTGCACAATAAATGAATGTCTGATTGAGTTGTAAAAGAACTGATCGAGCAGTGAAGGCACGATCCCGATTGTTGTCAGTTGTGTCCACGTGCCGGAGAAATGCGACCAAGCAATCGAATCTCTCCACGACCGCACTTACAGCTCTAATTTGACATGCCCAGCGGGTATCAGATAGCGTCTTGAATTCAATGGGTCGTTGGTCGGGAAATATGTCCGCTCGTATTTGGAACGCAATCCACTGAGAGTGGACATTCGAGCCACTCCAAAAATTTTAGCAAGTTTGAAGGGTTGAAAGAAATCCGCCACAGAAGTTACAGACTTGATGCTGTCTACTATCACGAGGTTCAAACGATGAGCGAAACAATGTACGTAGACAGCTTGAGGCACAATTTCTGTGATCCTCTGCTGTACACCAGAACACTTTCCGCTCATGACTGATGCGCCATCATACCCTTACCCTTGACCGATCAGGTTTGTTACATCAAGTCCGATTGCCTTGAGCTCCTCCAGAATGTAGTCAGACAAAGACTCTGCATTGAGTTCAGTTGCAGTCTTGAAGCCGAGAAATTCTTCGTGAACATCAGAATCATAAAAGTACCTGATCACCAAACTCATTTGCTCATTTTTCGAGAGGTCCTTGCTTTCATCCACTAGAATTTAAAAAGCTTCCCCGATCTCTGCCCTAATCTCATCCAAGATGATGTCACTCAATATTTCAAGGATTGCATCTTGCACACTGTGATGAGTATATTTCGCATTTCTGGGCCCTTCCGAAAGTCTTTTATCTAGAATTTCCGAGTAATTACGGAGGAAGCCCAGTAATTCAACAAAATTGCCTTTATTCCCGGTCACATCACTTTCATCGTGGCCTCTTTGCGCAATGTTCTGAATTGCGGTGAGTCTCAGTGTGTCTGCAAGAATTTTGAAGTAGGCACGATTCTTTGCGACAAGGAGGCGATGAGCCTCGTCAATATGATCAGCAACAGTCTTCTGCTCACGCTGAGACTGGATGTAGGATTTGTATCTACAGGCATTGTTCAAATGGCCCTCAGACATCTTATGTTTGAGTAGCCTGTTGTTCTTTGAAGATTCGCCAGTACACTTTTTCCATGTGTTGAAACCTTCTGTGAGGAAAGCTTTCTCGGTCTGGTACTCAACGTCCGTTGCGAAATGTCGGCAAGTGAAACAGAATGCCCTATCAGTCGATGCTGAATATTCAAGCCAAGGGTAGACTTATACCAATCGGTCACAAATTTTCGTCCCTTTGTTTTTGGGAACTGAAAATATTCGTCGAAGCCTGGACGGGTGGGACCATTATCTGGATGACTTGATATGTCAGCTGGGCCACGCTTGAGTCGCTGGGGTATTCCGCTGCTACTAGCCGCAGCCTGCAGGTTCGAGGGATCTCCCGATTCTCCTTGGTGTGCTGAGGCTGGTGCACCAAGAATATCACTCTGTTCAGCTTGCTCCTCAACCGCGTCATTCCCCATTACATAATCAGCGTCACCCGAGTCACTAGTAGCTGCAACACTGACCTTTTGCGTTTCTTTGCTGGCTCACAGTCACTTAGCTCCTCACTGTCCACGGCTTCATCTTTTTCAGTTTCTTCCTCAGCCCGTGCCTGTGTGCTACGTGCAACTTTACAAAATTTTCGTATATCCATTTTCCAGTTATGATCCCGCAAATCTGCAAACAATAATCCGAATAAATTCCAGTACGTGGTCCTGTTAATCCGAGTGAGCGAATCGCGATGTTTCCTAGCAGAATGTGTCGTAAGGTTGAGACAACTATACTGAATGAATATATACATACTAATATCACATTGCAATGAGAGACTTAACTCCACACAGTGTCGTATAACGCAGGCCCGGCGTACGCAGCAACAGGTGTAATTCGTTAAAAGTTTGTTTATATGAGTCATTGCTCGGTTGCAGATTTGTAGCACAACAATAAATCGCATACTGACAGGCCCGGTGCTGCCACTCTCGTTAGAAGTATGACAAGAAATGCTGGACGCAAAGTTCCCGGATCCTTATTGGAAATTGCTACCCCTTATCCCATGATATGTTCCGCAAAATATAAATGAGAAATATATTTTCTGTACTGACCCTCGTGAATTATATTGTCCCAATTAAATCGTAGTCTAGGTTTTGAATTTTTTTAAACGGGGGGGCAGCAGGGGGGGCAAGACCAAAGTTTGGGGGGCAAATGCCCCCCCCCCCATGCCGCCCCCGTAGCGCCGCCACTGTTGGGCTTATCCTATTAATATGTTGATACCTAACGTTATTGGTTCTATTAAATGGATGCATGTCCTCAATCTTGTGGTACCTGCTCTCCAGTGATTATAACTCCAGAAAAAGTTGATATTTTAATAACGATTACCAGGCACAAGAAAGGAATCTACCGCGATGAATTCATTGCATTGAATATATGCCAACATTGAAACGTAGCAGTACTGATAATATTGGTACGGGAATAATCGTCAAGAAACAGTTCTCGTGGTAACATTCCTTTGTAAGCGTCTGGTGTATTGCACACGTACTCTATTGGGGATTGTATGTCCCGTCAAACGGGTGGAGTTCATTTTAATTCGTGGCGTATTGTTTAAATATACCCCTTTCCTTCTTCGTGTCTTTCTATACTTTGGTTTATTACTGGTGTTATAATAGGAGTGTTACATATAACTGTTGTACATTCAAGTATAATTATTATTTTTAGTGTCCCGTCAGACGGGTGAAGTAACTATCTTAAGAATCAGGATCTGCCTATTTTTGGTTTGTATGTTGAAGAGCTTTAATTGATGTACGGTGCGCTGCAAAAATTAGGTCAATCTGGGGCGAGTAGTGCCCAGGGTGAGTACTGCGTAGGGGCTCTGCCCGATATTCACACGGTTCGCTATTCATAACGGTCATTGTTCATAAGGTTCGTTATTCATCACGTGCATTTTTGAGATAAAAAATCGCTATTCATAGTAAAAAGGGATCTTAATTCATAAGGTCCGGTATTCATAGTGGAGAGAAAGGTTCGATATTCATAATGGGCAAAACTGTTCGATATCCATAATGGACAACAAGGTTCGTTATTCATAATGGGACAAATGGTTCGATAATCATAATAGAACAAAGGGTTCGTAATCCATAATAGACAAAAAGGTTCGTTATTCATAATAGGAAGAAAGGTCCGATATTCATAATGGAGCGGAGGGTCCGTTATTCATAATGGGAAAAAAGGTTCGTTATTCATAATTTATTGATTCGGAATAAAACTGTAACAGGTATAAATATAAATACGGATAATTAAAATGCACAGAGCCCGAAGTCTACAGACGTAAATATAAATTACGGAGCCTACTGTTCTACGTCCGTAGACTTCGGAAGATAAACTTAAACTCCCAGATATGTCTTTAGGAGACACTTAAACCCTTCCAAAATCATTTGAAACAAAACATATGAATACGCTTCTAATAACGCGTGATTCATACTCCCCAAAGCGCGAGCCATGGGTGACGTCATAATAACCATATCAAACTAGAATACGCTTCACAATAATAGGCGAGAAGTGCGTCATACAAGTGCAAAAGACGTCCTCCATTTTCGCGGACGCCTAAATGGGTGTTACTAAAACGAATGACAATTGCGTTACACATAACGAATGACAATATGTTTTACACACTAAAAAATTCCGTTCACTAAAGCGAATGACAGTGAAAGACAGCACAGACATTTGCTTCAACCGGATATCTCAGTCAGGGGCGTAGCGAAGGGGTTTTTGTTGGGGGGTGTGGAGAATTTGATTTGCCGACGGATCTGGAAGTGGTGACTGAAATGGGGGAGGGGTCTAAGGAGAGGCGGTGTCCCCCTCCCCTTTTGGAAAATTTTGAGTTTTGAAAGGTCCTTAGATGCAATCTGGTGCATATTTTAAGTCAAATTTGGCACGGAAGAAGCTCCAGTTCTCCTTTTCTCTATTCAGCTTTCCTTCTTTCTTCCCCTTACGCTCTCTTCACTTTTTCTCCTTTTGCCGACAGACCCAAAATTTGCCGACAGCGACCCCACCCCCCCCCGCTCGCTACGCCCCTGATCACAGTTCAGACTTCGTCGGTATATTAAAGCCACGCAAACCGAGTGGACGCGAAGTGCGTGGCTTATAGATCTAGTAAAGTACGGATAAGATACAAACGCACCTTATAGTAAGCGAAATTGTAGTTCTGATTTTAAAAAGTAAATTTAAACGTCATTTTTCCGATATTAATTGTTAGAAACTAACAATACTATAATCTTGAAACGGCTAAAAACTTTCAGGAAGAGTCCTTATATTGGACATTTCTATGAAAAAAAAGTTTTGTTTTTAGGGGGGGGGGTGCAAAAGGGACTGGAAAAGGAGAAACTTTGCGCCAGTTATGGAGCTACTCTGTAACAGTGGCGTAGGGAAGGGGGGCCAAGGGGGCGCCCCTCGGAAAATCGGGGGTAAAATCGGAAAATCGGGGTTAAAATCGGAAAAATCCGAGTTGACATTTTGCGACTGTGACCTGTTTTCGGAAATTCTTGAGCAAGAAGAATTGATAAGTGGTTTAAAAGCAGTAAAATTGTTTAATCGTATACAAAATTTCAAAAATAAAGTCCCTAGGGGACTTTCAATATATATCTCTGATTTTCAATATTTGGGTGTGGGGGGGGGGGTAAGTTGCATGGGGTTGGGGCGTTTGTCGCGTTTCTGAGAGGGTGTTGCGCGTGATTTTAAAGGTATTAGCTAGATTAATCACACGCAGTGGCGTGCACAGTATTTTACCTGACTGACTTTTGTCGAGAAGTTGAGGTCTTCGTTTTACGCGGACTGCTATCAGTGGAATATGGGACATGGGGGTTTTTTCTCATAAAATAAAATAATTCTGAATTGCAAGAAGAAATTTCAAAAATTTTTATTCAATTTCTCAGAATTTTGCTACGGACTTTCCGAATATCTTTTCACATTCCCATTTTTTCCTACAGTTTTTCCGAAAATGAAATGAAATAACAAATATTTCATCTTTAGTTCGTATGCATTCACTTACCGATCCAGCATGACTCTTAATTTTATTATATTTTGGGTTTTTTTTTCTTATAGAGGAAAGGGATAGGCATTTTCTTCAAAACTTCTCAGTTTACAAACGGGTCAACACCCAACACACCTCTTGTTTGTACCGGGTAATTTGAATTATTTTTTAAAATGAGAGCATTAGTAAATCCAGGTGATGTTTGTTATTTTGGGACGGGGGAATAGACTTCTGTTCTTGACTTGACTGCCCATATATATTCTATGTGTCTTTACTCGGTTTCCATGCTTTAATTGAAGTAAAATTGATAATAATCATGTTCCGCTCGGCATAAAAATTAATTAGAAAAATGGAATAAAAAATGTTGTGGGCCCTTGTTTGCATGCTAGTGCAAACCCTGATGTCGTAGGTTTTAGGGGCCAGTTTAAGACGAAACCGGTTGGGGACCAGAGGATGAGCCCTGGATGAGGAGCTCAAAGAAGGTCAGCGGTAAGAGGTATTTGGATTGGTAAGTGTCAATCACTGGCGGATCCAATGGGGGGGGGCCAACGGGGGCCATGCCCCCCCCAAAGGTGAGCCAAAAAGTGTTTCCGAAGATCGGCAATGCCTTGTAATAACCACCATGAACGAAAATTCCACTGCTGAGTAGCAACTAAGAAATGTTCCATGGTAATCCTTTATACCTGTCCATACTTCCAATTAGCCCCAAAAAGGTCAGGTCAAAGGTCATCAAGAGAAAACAGTCAAGAGATGTCTAAACCTTTTCATTTTCTGGTTTAACATTAAATGTATGAGCATGAGGATTTACAGTTTATCACCATTTTGCAGTTACAGGCTGGTTGTAAGAAATTTATAACCTATGAAAAATAAAATTTCTTGAGAAAGATAATCCCAACTTTGTTTTATAAATATTTTAGAAAATTACACCTGGGAAACATGTTTTTAGAAGTAAATTAACATCACCATTGTACACTGCTGTCGCACCAAATTGCATCTGAGGGCATTCAGCAATAGAAAATTTTCCCCCATATCACTCTAACGCCACTTTGGCCCCTCCCAAACAAAGACCCTGGATCCGCCAGTGGTTTCAATCAGAATTTCCTATGGCTATTATTTCATGAAACATTGAAAATATGTTATTCGAAAATGAACACTGGAACCTTCTTTTTTTTGCTTGCCAGTTTTTTCTTTGGCAAACAATTTTTTGCTAACAATCAATTTTTGTCGGTAAATTTGAGTCCGCATACCCACCACCCAAAACAGTGACGATACGCCACTGGTGTCAATGGCCCTACGGACAAGGCCGTCGCCATGGGGGA
>KN885288.1:100239-133515 GCA_000934455.1 Apostichopus parvimensis
CGTTGTCATTCGTTGTCATTCGTTGTCATTCGTTGTCATTCGCTGTCATTCGCTGTCATTCGCTGTCATTCGCTGTCATTCGCGAATGATATGAACCCTGTACAAAGTCAATTGTCATTCGGTCCTTCGCTGTCATTCGTTTTAGTTTGTCCCCGCCTAAAGTGTTCAACCAGTGGCCTCAACATACTTTTTAGGGGGGGGGGGGGGGGGGGGGCACAACAGTCCTATGGGGGTGGAGGCACCACCAGATGGTGGCGGATGCATAAGTTTGCAGAGAATATGAGAATATAAGACCATGCTTCACCCTACCCCCCGCAGCAAAACTGACATTTTCGACATACTAATGGCATAAACTTGTATGTTTCCTAAAGGGGGTCCTTTTCCTCGTTGTGAATGATACCGACCTTTTTTTTGGCTAGGCCTATTATGAAAAGTGGACCCTTTGCTCTATTATGAATATCGAACCCTTCGTCCTATTATGAATTACGAGCCTTTTCCACCATTATGAATATCGAACCCTTTTACCAATTATGAATAACGAACCTTATGAACAATAAACCTTTTTGCTCATGATGAATAGCGAACCTTATGAACAATCAACCTGATGGATTATGACCCTTATGAACAATGAACCTTATGAATATAGAACCTTATCAATATCGGGCTGTCACCCTGCGTAGTGCCCCATGGTTGAGTAGTGCCCCTGGATTGAGTGGTGTAGTGGTGTAGCCCCCAAGCGAATACTTTATATAGTGGTGTAAATTAAAATTTTAGGAATATTTGTTACTTGAGTACAGATGAATACACTTATTCTATTTGCGATAGCGTTCTAGGAGGAAAAAAAGTTCCAATTATAACCCAACGAAAATCCGAAATATTAAGTCTGATTCCTACTTTAGCTTAATAAGAAAAACTTCAATTGAGCTCATACTTGATGTGTAGGACTCTCACGGGAAGTAGATTATCCATGCTGTTTTTGTGGAGGTCAAAGGTCATCTGAGGTAGAACTTGAAAAACCTTGTATTTAGCATAACTTAAATCTAGAGGCAAACTTTTATTGGGCTTATCCTATTAATATCTTCATACCTATCGTTTTTGGTTATATTGAATGGATGCATTTCCTCCATATTGTGGTACCTGCTCTCCAGTGTATATAATTCCAGAAGTTGGTATTATATTAATGACTACATCATATTGCAATCTTTTACCGACAACTAATCTCTGTGCCAATATTGTAACAGTAACATTTATTCGAAATTATGGACCAATCGTATTTATCCCTAAATACATGGTCGCCATGTATCGTTACTTATTGTTGCCAAGTGGGACATGTTCGTTTATTATGACCCTGGTTACCACAACAACCACATGACATTAAAAAAAATTCAGATTGCAATTGGATGAAAGAAGCTCAATCCTACTCTGATTTTCCATTATCTGCTCGAAGTGAATGTAAAGAATAGTGTTTTGTTGACCTAAAGTACCGCTGAGTTATCTCACAATTCATTTTCTCAATTTCTAGTCTGTCCGTATATGCTTTCTTTTGATGGGCCTTGGACTTCTGTGGTAGCTTCAAGAACAATGAACGTTGCGATTCCTCCAGGGAAGCAGATGTTTTGTTCCCTCTTGTACATGATCATGGCTTCCAGCGCTATGAACGAGGCACTTTGTTTTTCCCTCATAAGGCGATCTAGCATACCAAAGTCCCGTTCCACTGTAGTGTTTGTCGTTGGCACGCTCTGCATTTCTCTGTGCTGGTCAGCAGACACGCTGGAATACTTGCCACCGTTCAAATGCTCAGATAGCATTCTCTCACCGAGCATTTTGAAAGATGAAGAAAGTATTTCCAGCACCTGTTTGACCATTCCATGAAGCTCACAAGGCTTCATCAGGCTGTCGCAGACAGAGTCCTTCTTTACAGGAACATCAGAGTAGAGGATGTCGGTGCCATTCAGTAAGTCTGTGGAATCCTTGCTCCATTTCAAGAGGCACTCAAGAAGCCTGTCGTAACGTTCGTTCATGGCTAACACATGCTTTTCTTTTCCATTGCCCGCCACAGTGGTCCAGTGATGACTTTGCCGATAATGCCCAGGAATTTGACACCGGCTATGTACTGTGGAACTTCAAGTTCTGCAGCAACATCCAGCATCAATGTATTCTCTGACTTGTGCCCGTTGAAGACAACTAAGAGATGTTTAGATAAGTGATACAGGCCAGGCCCATTGTGAAATAGAAGTTTAAACCTATTTCCCTTAAAGGGGGGCTAAAGGGACGTCATTGACACCGAACTCTGCAGATAAAAACGCCCTAAACTGTGCTGCTTTGCCACTCTTCATACAACCTCAGTCCTCAACTCCTTTGCACACAGTGAACAAGTCTTTCAGTTCCACCTTCATCCTTACCGGCAAAGCCTGTCACAGCTAGGGCACCTATATTCTCGTCACCAAAGATCATCTGCTCCCAAGCCGTCATTGTTGACGATGCTTGTTCAGCAAGACCAGCAAGACCAACAACAAAGTGCATGCCACAGAAAAACTCTCTCAGTTTCTTGCCTTTCCCTCTCTGTGTCAATGACAAACGGTCCCTTCTGATACGGTTTTTGTGATTATTAGCTATAATATTACTTTCTATAAGTGTTCATATGCTCAATTTTTTTGGGTACATTGTATTACATGACCTTAACGCGCACAATTAGGTCCTTTAATAACCAAGTTGAAGGTCTTATCATAGGTCCCTGGGGAATAGTATTTACACATTGTAATTACTCCAAATTTGTTCATTTTGCTGAAAGGGAACCAAGTATTGACGGATAGGTATTGAAATCAGGTTTTCCTTTTTTTTTAATTCTTTGTAGAATTGAGCTAATTAGATATTCAAATATGCAAATGAGGTCTATATACATACACGGTACTTTCCTTTGCACATTTTAAATTCTTTACATGAAATCTGCTGGACTTTTCATAGTTTCATGAGTTGAAGACATGTTATTTTATAAGTAAAATATAATTTGATGTTTGAATGTTAGGGATATGACTGATTTTTTGAGGTTTTGGTAAATTTTCATTTCCGAATAAATTCTAATATTTTACAGGCTACCAAATTTAAGGTTTATATCAAAGTCATGGTCTCCATGCTGGTCAATGGCTCTTCTGGAGTGATAAGTACCCAGCGAGCAAGCCGAAGTCGGCCCGACGGCGGCTCGGCACCGAAGTCGGCCCGACGGCGGGCCGCCGTAGATTTGGCAGACGGCAAGTCGGCGGCCCTGGGGTGGCACGCCGCCGGACCTCCCGCAATTCAGTTTTGCTTGGTATATTTAAATCGAACATTAACATATTTATATATTGGACACTTACAACTTTCTGCGTTTTGATGGCCTCTCATCTTCATTTTCAGTAGCTAAGTCTGAAGTCTCCTCAGCCCTTGTCGATAATAGAGTGAACATTTGTGATGAACTACTAAACTACTGTACACAGTACACTATACAGTGGCATGGTCCTATCTGTAAATTAAAGGTTTTAATCTCGTACAGAACACACATGTACAGAAAGATACACTTTGCTCAGTTTCAACATTTACGTCGTGGAGATTTACTACACTATACACTGTGAGATACTGTGGTCTTTGTAGCACCTTCATCCATCAAAGTAAACACAAAGCATAATGTTAATGAAAGAAACATTGTTATTGCAAATCATTTTACACTTTGATTTGATTTAATTGTGTTTACAATACCTGTTCTTGACAGAACCCGAATGGTATGTCTCGTCCAAGATGCTTGCGGGGCTTCCACTGACTTGACTGCCTTCTCAAACCTTGTGGAAGATTTATATCATGGCCAGAAGCATTCTCTTTCGCCAGTTCTCCATTTCGATCGAATGACTCCTACACCGTCTTCACCAGCAAATGCAACAACCAAGAAAGTTTCAGTATCAGACATGCTGAAAGACAGTAATGATGATAATGAATAGCCATTATCAGGTACGGTACAATTTAAAAAATGGAGGAGTGGCACTACCACAAAGCTTTTATTCCGAGGAATTAGGACACATTTTCCAGGATACTTCAGATTGGAGCATACTCTAGTTTCCCACTGAGTAATTTGATCTTGAATATGCCAAGTTTGGTGGAAACCAGTGGATATGTGAAAAAGTTTTCTTTGTGACAAAACCTTTCATATAACATGAACTTGCTGCCATCGCTGACAAAGAAGTTTCTGGCAAGAACAGTTTCCTCACCAATTTTCACACAGTTGTCCCCCGTAGATATTTTGATAGTGCAATCTGGAAGGTTGAGTACTTTGTATTGTGAGGATGTTACCATGGTCTCAGGAATCTGTCCACCATTGTGGGGCTGCTGAAAAAGTTCTTTGCTTTTAGTAGGAAATGCTACATGGTTTTCAGAAAGACGTCGAATAACTTGTTGTAAGGGGTAGTTTGCATTCCTAACCATTCTTTTTATCTGTCCCAAATAAGTTTCGAAAGGGAAACAGGATACATAGTCCAATGCACCATATTGTTGTACATCCTCTTTCAAATGCACAAGTCCATGTACATTGTATGTAATCATGTCATTGCCATAGAGAGTTGCTAGTGCTTGACGAAAGTAATAACAATTAACTGGTGACCAAGCTGAGAGTAACTGCTACAGTTCAATGGACTTAAATATATAAACATAGCAAGAGATAAAAGCATGAAATTTTCATAAAATGGCTTTGGAATGATTCTGTAAAGAACAACTGGACCTGTGTACAAAAGAAATTGCCGAAGCTCTGTGGCTTTCCACCGTTCAAACTCCTACAGAGATCGGGGTTGGCGAGCAAATTCACGTGGTAGAGCACCATTCAACGATTGCAATTTTGCATAAATTTCTCTGATAAGTTGAGGGCTCTGTCTTGTCTTTAGTGGACCTTTCAACCAAAGCTTTACTAGTCTGCGTGTCACTCCCAAACATACTAGGTGCATGTAGTCTAGAGGGAAGTTCGATACCATACCCAATGAAAGTTGGGATAGTGGAGTTTCCCCTAGATGATGATTTTCATCTAGCATATCTCTAAATGACTGGTCAGTGCGATGATCTGCTTCTGTTTGTGGGAAAGTTACTTTGTTGATGTACACGCCTCTCTGAACACATCTTTCACAGCCAGAGTAGCCACTATGACCCTTCATGTTTCTCACCATGGCTCTTGCAGGGGCATGACATATGATTGCTGTCATAACCACTGTAAGCTTTTCTCCCTGAACTTGAATTCCATTTTGCTCCACATTTTGGTAGTCTGCTACAAATTCATTCCAAAATTCCAAATCAGTTGGTTTCCTTTTCCCATAGTACAAGCCAATCACAAAAGGACACTTTCTCTCACATGCAGTGATCATGCCTAATATGGGCCAAAACTGCGAGTTTCAGCTTTTGAGTAGAGGTAAACCATCAATGTTTACATGCAACGTTATTGTTTTGTATTTACTACTTAGGGACTTTTGTCTTCAGTTCAGAATAGAGGTAATTCCATTCTCAATCCCAACATGCTAATATTCACCTCCTGAGACAATTGTTTTGTCCACTTTGGTTTGCGTGCCTAGTAATTCTAGGCACTTTTGGAAGGTCAGGATGGTCATTTTGAAGAATGACAAGGAGCTCAGAGAGTGAAGCATAAGTAATATTATACTTTGAGGCCCATTGCCCAAGCTAAATTTTCAGTGTGGAATTGATTTCATCCCTTCCATCAATTTCACCATCTGAGTCAGAATATAGTTCATCAACATCTGAGTGAAAGGTCTGGAACAAATCCCTGTCAACACCATCAGCAACATCATTTTCAGACAACTGTTCCAGTTGGTGCAACTGTTGCAGTTGGCTACTTTTTTCCTTGATATGTAAAGATTTATCATTGTCCTTCCTGGTGTTATCTATTGGTCCAGAGAAATTATTTTGCCAGAAAGATTCATCTCATATTGTTTGTATGTAGTTTAGCACTTCATCGTTGATTTTTCTTCTCTTGGTGCGATATGATTGTGGACCATGATTCATGATGAGCTATGAGGGAGATAAACGAAGCTTAGTAGAAAAAAAGGATCAGGAAGGACAATCAAGTCCCCATCAAGGACCATATTGGAGAGAAGGAACCGAAGACACAAAATATGACATGCTGGCTAGGTAGAGGCTGTTTTTCATCCACATCATATTTGGCACCTCAGTGGTTGCTGTAACTGGAACAAGGGTCTAATAAAAGGCTAATTAGTATGCGCATCATTCAAAACTTGTACAAAGAATACACAAAAAAGAGAAACAAATTGCTTTGACTTTGAAAATTTCTTTTTCAAACTTCAAAAACCAGTTCATTCCCCTTCCCTCCATATCTACTACCAGGTTGCCAACCCCTCTCTCCCCCGCTTCTTGTTGTAGCCCCCAAGGGCTGCCTTCCGTGCTTCGCATCGTCTTTTGAAATCGTCACGAGAAGTGGCATCTAGTGGCGCAGGTGGAGGAGTTGCAGGCCTCTGTGGTGGTGGTGGGGCCACTGCTGGTAGGGGCTTCACTGGTCGACCCCGGCGTCTCTTGTGGGGGGGTGCTGGTTGTTGCTCACCAGCAGTGCCAACAACTGCTACGGAGGGGGGGGGGGGAGGTGGTGGAATGGGCAGGTCTTCCTGCGTGATAGCGTGCCCACGCGCTACACGAAACGTTTCAACTGGTTGACCGAAATTCGATACGAGAAAAATGCTCGAGTTGAATTGTTAGGGATTATTCACAAAGTGAAGGCGCTATTGCTAAATTGTTTCTGTGTAGCCTAGCGTTTCATCGTGGCGCTTCTGGAGAGCTCAAAAATTTCTCTGTAGGGTGAGGCATTCGGGAGAAATATTTTTGGAAGTCTGACCGTGTTTTCCTCCTAATTTAGACCGAAAAACGTAATTTTTGGACATATTTTCCCAAAATACAGAGCCATCCCTCTACATATGCATTTGAGGCTCCTGTTTGAGTCCTTCTATGTCCTAGATAGTTGTATCGGAAAGGGTTGGTTTATTGAAGGTTTTCACTGATCTCACGATTTTTTGGAAAAAATGCCAAAACGCGCGGTTTTTTAATGTAAAAAAATGTTTGAACACCCAAAAATAACAAATCCGTCTGACCCCCTCGGAAAATGCTTCTTCATTGATGCAGGTTGTCTTTTCTGCAAAATAAGGCTATGGGAAGCTCTCTACTGTATTCTTATCTCGAGTAATGATTTCATAAAAAACATGGTTTTTCAGTGTCCACATTTGATACATTGGGTATTTCACCATTCGGTATTTCACCATTAGTATTAGTATTGCGAGTAAGTATTAGTATTGCGAGTAATAGTATTGCGAGTACTCACTCACTCCCATGACTGTGAAGTCGTCGGGGAGACATGACGGTTGAAGCTGACATCGTCCTCCATGCAGATCTGTTAGCAGTGGCGAGCAGGTCTGGCATGTCCAAGCCGGTCCAGTCCTTCACGTTGTCGGACCAGTTTCTCCTCTGACGTCCACGTCTGAGATCGCCCTCCACAGTGCCCTGGACTATTACCTTGGAGAGGCTGTCATGTCTTGTGACGTGGCCAAACCACGCCAGTTTCCGGCGTTTAACTGTTGACAGGATTGGTTCATATGGGCCCACCAGGTCTCCGACCGTTTCTCGAACATAGTCGTTGGTCTTACGGTCGGTGTATAAGATGCGAAGCAGTTTTCACAGGCATTTGGTCTCGAAAGCCTGGATTCGCCTCTCGCTTTCAGCCAGAAGTGTCCATGTCTCGCAACCGTAGAGTAAGATGGAAACGACAAGTGACCTGTATAGCCTGAATTTGGTGGAGAAGTTGAGGTTACTCCTCCAGATCACATTTAGCCTGGTCATTGCTGCTGTAGCTGAGGTAATCCGGATCTCTTTTGCAGAGGTACCATCCTTGGTCAGAGTCACTCCCAGGTATTTAAAGCTGGATACTTCCTCTAAAGCCTCGTTGTTCACAGTGATATGAGCATTAATGGTTGTTCCTGCTGTTCACTAGGATCTTCGATTTATCTGTGCTGATTTCCATACCAAATTTCAATGCCTAGTATAAACGAGAAAATTGAATGCCTAGTATAAACTATTAATTCTCTTGCATTTGTAAAGATTGGCTATAGCAAAAACATTGGAAATTGTTATAATCAATGATATCAAAACATGTGATTTGGTTACATTAATAATAGTTCACATGCACATTGGAATTGCTTATAAATCAATCATTTCAAAACATGTAAACTGCATGTGCAATAGCTTAGTAACTATTATTTCTTATGTGATTTGTAGAATTTGGTAATAGTACAAAGATTGAAAATTTGTATAAATCTATTATGTCAAAACATATAAGCCATATATGTTATGTCAATTATTAATTATCATGTGATTTTTCTAATAAGTGATAGTACGTCAATTGGAAATTGTTGATAAATCTATCATCCAAAAACAAGTAAAGTGAATGTGCAATAGCTTTATTAATGATCTCAAAACGTATAAACCAAATATGTTAAGTAGTAATGAAATAAATACGCCAAATACATGATGTTAACTTTTAATTATCGAGTGATTTTTCTAATAAGTGATTGTACGTCCATTGGAAATTGTTTGTAAACAAATCATCCAAAAAGAAGTCAACTGAATGTGTAATAGCTTATAACTATTAATTCTTATGTCATTTGCATAAATTAGTAATAGTACAAAGATTGGACATATGCTATCAATCAATGATCTGAAAACGTATAAACCAAATATGTTAAGTATTTACTACCATGTTCATTTTCAAATAAGTATATACGCCCATTGGAATTTGTTTTTAAGTCAGTCGTTTCAAATCATGTAATCTGAATGTGCAATAGCTTAGTAACTATTAATTCTTATCTGATTTGTATAAATTAGTGATAGTACACAGATCCGATTTTTTTTTTTATAAATCAATGATCTCAAAACATGTAAAGCAAATATAGTATGTTAACTATTAATTCTCATGTAATTTTTTAAATTAGTAATAGTACAAATATTTGAAATTGCTTAAAAAAAATCAATCATCTCAGAACATGTTAACTGGATGTGCAATAGCTTAGTAACTATTAATTCTTATGTCATTTGCATAAATTAGTAATAGTACAAAGATTGGCCAATTGCTATCAATCAATGATCTCAAAACGTATAAACCAAATATGTGCAGTATTAACTATCATGTTAATTTTCCAATAAGTAATAGTACGCCCATTGGAATTTTGGTTTAACTCAGTCGTTGCAAAACATGTAAACTGAATGTGCAATAGCTTACTGATTCTAAACTATTATCTGATTTGTATCAATTAGTAATAGTACACAGATTTGAATTTTGTATAAATCAATGATCTCAAAACACGTAAAGCAAATATAGTATGTAAAGTATTAATTCTCATGTCATTTTTTAAATTAGTAAGAGTACAGATATTCGAAATTGCTTAAATAATCAATCATGTGAAAACATGTAAACTTGATGTGCAATAGCTTAGTAACTATTATTTCTTATGTCATTTGTACAAATAAGAAATAGTACAAAGGTTGTAAAATTTATATCAATCAATGATCTCAAAAGATGTAAACCAAATGAATAAAGTCATTATTCTCAGGTGATTTTTTGCTTCCTTGCTAAAAGCAAAGGAACTTATGTATTCAGGTTGGCGTGTGTATGTCTGTGTGTGACGCTTTAGCTTGTATGCACGATAACTCAACAAGGGAATGACTGATCATGATCAAACATGGTTGGTGGATAGCACATAGTAAGAGGAAGATCCCTATTGTTTTTGGTGCCCACAAAGGTCACCAAAGGTCAGTTATGGCCCAAAACCCAAAATACTGAAACTGCAATAACTCCCAGTGCCAATGTGCGACAAGGTTGATATTTTGGGACAAGTTGTGAACTGGTTAGGGGAAAATTTTGAAACTTAACGGTCATGTGATCTGAGGTCACCAAAGGTTAATTAATGTTAAAAAACGAGTATTTTTCCGATAACTTGAGAACGAATTGTCCGTTAGGGTTGGGAGTTGCTTCAATGTAATCCAATTGTCGACCCGCATCTGGGTGACCCTTGACCTCAATTTGACCTCTGGTGACCTTTAAGTGTTTTGGGGATTTTTACAGTTTCGATGCTATTTCAGATGTGAAAGGTACCTTTCGATCATCAATATCAACAGGTTGACCCATGTGTGACCTTTGTGTGCGAAGTTATTTGGGGTCAAAGTTTTTGGTCGGAGTTAGGATGGCTGTACAGACTTGTCGTGTTGATTTTTGAAATCAGGAGATCAAACTACATCTCAAACCAAGGTCAAAGGTCACATTAGAAAAAATGTGCTTGTTTTGGGAGAAAACGGGCGAAAAGGAAAATGTTTGGTTTTGATGCTAGATTTGGATATCAAAGGTACCTTCCGATCAAAAATGGCAATGGGTTGTTACCCGGTGAGCTTTGTGTGTAAAGTTATACGAGGTCAAAGTGAATTTTCAGACATTTAATGCAATAACTCCCAGTGCCAAGGTGTGACATCGTTGATATTCTGGGACTAGTTGCGAATGGTATAGTGGAATATTTTCAACTTAACGGTCATGTGATCGAAGGACACCAAAGGTCAATTAATGTTAAAAAATAGTATTTTGGGGGAGAAAATGGGCAAAGAAAATATATTTTAATTTTTCCAGTTTTGATGCTCTATTTAGGTCTCATCGATCAAAAATGTCAATGGGTTGACCCCCCGGGTGACCTTTGTGAAGTTATACAAGTTCAAAGTTCATTTTTCGACATTTAATGCATTTAACTCCCAGTGCCAAGGTCTGACACGATTGATATTTTGGGACAAGTTGTGAATGGGGTGGTGGAACATTTTCAAACTTAACGGTCATGTCATCTGAGGTCACCAATGTTATCATATCTGTTCACCCGTTTGTAGGTCCCTTATATTTCTTACATTTTCGACACCATTTTCAGATCTCAAAAGTGCCTTCCAATCAAATATCCGATCACAATTTGTGATCACAAAAGTGTTGGCTATAGTGTTGGTCAATTCATGGGTACATGTAGGACCACAATTACTTGGACTATTTGAGCCCAATCTTGCTATGATAATATTATATGTATTGTCATATACCCCTACGCAAGGAACCACAGTGCCCTTAGGCTCTTGTTTATTCATTTAGTAATAGCACACCCATTGGGAATTTGTTATACATCACTCATCTGAAAACCGAGTAAACAACATTATTCCATATGGTATAATGGTTTTAAGAAAAGTACCTTATGAGCTTTACACATCAAATGTGGTAACATCAGAGATGAAGGTTTCGTTGTTTCTCCTGTTAACAACCAACCTATATCTGGTTGAGAATTTTTTGGGCATTACTTCTTCCATGTTGTCTTTCACTTTTGTGACGTTAGTGACAGCACAGATTTGAAGGGCCTGATGACGAAATGCCAGGAGGGATTCATCATGTTCTGATTGTAATGCCAAGCGACATGTAGAACCAAGCTTTGACTTATTGTAATAACTGTTACAGGAGTCACACTTGCCTAAGCTCTTATTGTCATCTGAGAGCTGACTTTCTTGTTGCAAGTAGGGCAGCAATTGTAGAATGAAAATTCTTTCACTGCCTTAATGGTACATTCAATAGAAGATCTTGTGCTTGTTTGTTCCAGGGAGAGTGTTGCATTGCAAACTTCATCCACTTCTGTTATTGTTGTTTTAGAGCTTTTTATCACTGATCGGATATTATGATAAACTGAGATCTTAAGGTTTTGTGCCAGGATCGTGTCTCCTTATGTCAGACCACATTTGGTTTCAGCATCATTATTCCATAGTTTGAGATCCAAAGATCCGGTCTCGTCTGCAACGTGTATGATTCTGTATTTGGTGCCTGTTTTGCCAGTTTTAAGTTTTCCAATTCACATCACCTTTGCTGTCATGGTTACCTCTGTATTTGCTCGCATGATGTGGAAAATAGATAAAAGACAGTAATTGTTTTAACATTTTGGTAATCAGTTTTAATTTCAACAGAGTAATCTTTACACCAGAAAGCAATAGTTGAGTAATATTGTTGGGACATTTTGATGTTGGAACTTCTTTTAGGGGCCCTGAGCAGGCTGAAATTTTCAGCCCTCTGGTCTACCATCCATTAATCAGGGTGCTGCCTGACACATTTTTTGTTTCAGTTTCTACCCAGCACTTGGCAAATAATTATTATTTTTTGGGGCGAGGGAGTTTTGAGTATTTGTTTCCTAAAAAAGTAGGGAAAGATAACACGATTTTAATTCCATGCAGTCTTTTAGGGTTTTTTGTTGCTAAAAGGTAGGTAGGGGACACTTCCTCCCCTGGGCATGCGTCATACTGAATTGATCAGCTGTCTGGCACCCTCACGTTTCTGGGCACATCCCTGATTGTAACTAAAAATTTGTTTATGATTCTAATGCATGACATGGGGAACGGGTTTAAAGAATTTGTTTTCATTTATTTCTAAAGCATTCACTTTCATTTCTAAAAATGGTAAAAATGCAAAGTAATAGTCGAATGACTGAATTTTTCTCCTCTCCTTATGCATATATAAATTAAAAGATTTTAAGAAATAAAAATGCAAGTCTGGACCATACAAGAGGGTTTGTTTTCACTTTAAAGGGGTGTGGTGTCTTTTCATTTGTTTCATTTCATTGTTTTCTTCGTAACATACAATGATAACAATGTTAACAAATAACGTCACATAGTTATATGTTAAATTTATATAATGAAAGGAAGTAATCTGTAAAACCTTTGTAGGTTTGTGAAGCAGGTCACTCCCCATTTAATAATTCAGAAAAAATACATATATACTAATTGATCAATCAGAGAGATCTTCAGCTGCTCAACTGTTTTGTGCTTTCCGCCAGATGACACGTTCAGAACACCACTTTCGTTCCTGGCACCAAATACAAACCTTCGATACTTCAGCTGTGTCTGCAAGTACCTTACTTATCCTTAACCGATTTCAGTTCACTGAGTCCCTGGTCAAAGCTCGCTGTGGGACTCCACTAAACCACCAACATATTTTATTTCCTTTCCCAGAAGCTTTCGGGCACGATCTTGGTCTGCCTTCTTCAAGATTGCTGCCTTCTTTCCAAGCCCTTTCTTTTCTCTCCCAGCTTTGATGGTGGCTAGTCTGTCCGCATATGCTTTCTTTTCTTGGACCTTGGACTTCTGTGCTAGCTTCAAGAACAATGAACGTTGCGACTCTTCCATGATGTTTTGATCCTCTTGTACATGATCATGCCTACCGGCGCTATGCACGAGGCACTTCGTTTTTCCCTCATAAGGCGATCTAGCATACCAAAGTCCTGTTCCACTGTAGTGTTTGTTGTTGGCACACTTTGCGTTTCTGTGCTGGTCAGCAGACACACTGGAATACTTGCTCAGATAGCATATTCTCACTGAGCATTTGGAAGATGAAGAATGCATTTCCAGCACCTGTTTGACCATTCCATGAAGCTCACAGGGCTTCATCAGTCTATTGTACACACAGAGTCCTTCTTCACAGGAACATCAGAGTAGAGGATGTAGGTGGGGGAGGGGGGCAACTGAAGAAGTTGAGAGAATTCAATCGGTCAGTGACAACACCATCATCTCTCAGGAGAAAGCAAGTCCTGCCTCACCAGTCACCATCTCTAATTCCTATGCATGCTACTAATGGTGAGTGGGGGGGGGGGATGGGGTGGGGGTTACAGCCCAAGGTGCCGTAGCATTAACACTCAGATAGTGATCATGAGAAAGCATTTTGAACACACATAGACCACTTTTAGAGTTTAGTTAGGGTTGAATTTTGCCATAACTGGTTTACTTAAAAACACTACCAAGGAACTTTTAAATACAAGCCTTGGCTAAGGTGTTAATCTTTGATGTGAATGAGATAAGAATGCAGTCACAGTAGTGATCGAGGTTATCCACTGACTGTGGTACAAGAAAAAATAAGTGAAAAGCAAACAAAGACTGGATTTACTGAATAGCTGTTTGAAATTCTAATGGGAAGCCATGGGAAAATATGCTGATAACTGCATTATTTGTGTCTTAAGATCAAATGAAGTAGTCAGTGTAAATTACACACTAAAGCAAGTTCACTTCAAACGCTGAGCTAATTGCAGGT
This sequence comes from Apostichopus parvimensis, assembly GCA_000934455.1. Classification (NCBI taxonomy): domain Eukaryota; kingdom Metazoa; phylum Echinodermata; class Holothuroidea; order Aspidochirotida; family Stichopodidae; genus Apostichopus; species Apostichopus parvimensis. The sequence continues at coordinate 114,389 of KN885288.1, forward strand.
GACAAAATATTTTATCCTAAGAGTTTAAGGTAGCTCTTCTAGTAAGGAATATCAACGATGGGTCTGTTCAACCTTCAAGTACTGTAGTTTCATAATGGCTGATTAGCGACTACTTAAAATTATTTTCCTGCTTTTTTTTCTTCTCATTTTCCCCCCAAGTTCCCTCAATCATATATAAAGGCTAGTTTGGGTACGTACAGTAGCCTACTTGCTCCAGATGGGCAGAGTAGCTAAAGCAGAAAGAATAATTTAACAATTTAACTTACATTTAGCTCTGGCATTGGTAATTACACTTACATTTACTGTGCATCCACGTATCAAACTGTACAGGGGAGGGATGTTTTCACAATTTCAGTGTATGGCCCTGTAATCTACATTTACTCTGTTGATGCAGAGTGGTGCATATAAATAAATTCAAGTGAATTGTTCCATTGGTAACTAACATTGAGCAGTATGTATAGCCAACAATATATATATGATGAAAAAAAATGTAGTATGCTAATGTTCACATCATACCTGAGTCGATTAAGGATTCACTTATCTCGATGCAGAGAACAAATTATGAAAGGAATTTTGCAGCTTGTACAATATGTAGGCTAGACTTTTGTAGGCTTATATAATATATAGGCTACAGGCTCAATAATATCAACATGATGTAGACCTCCTTACCTTACACAAGTTACAGGGCCGGGCGCTACACCATAGAGTGAAAACAGAGATACATAGGTTCGTTTTTCAATTTAATGTAAAGAGCTAGCAGCACTGTTGACAGTGTTGTTACTTCAACCTTTGGTAGGCATATGTCAATTCAAAACATGCCATCACTTGCCTAACTAGTGAAAGTCCATGATAACTGTAACGTAATTTTTTCTAAGCCTATACTAGTCTAGCTTAGTTCATTACATACCTCAATGGTCTTCTTTGTTTGTCTTGAATGGGAGAACAAGATGTTCGATTTCTGACTCCATCCATCGAAAGAGGCAAAAGTTTCTGTTACAATCTTCCAATTCATTTACTTTTATTTTACATGGTGTCAAAATGTCACCGCTTCTGCATATCACCAATACAAGTTTCGCCATTTCAGCCATACTTCGCAAATTACGATAGGGGTATATCGTTGCACAGTCTCGTATGATTCATGGATAGGTATGGGTTCCACTACTACTGCTAACGCAAATTAGCTCCATACATTCCATACAAATTAGCTCCATACAGACTTATCGTGTTCATTTTTGGAATCAGGAGATAAAACTACATCTGAAACCAAGGTCAAAAGGTCAAATGTGACATAAAAAATGTGCTTATTTTGGGAGGAAACGGGCCAAAAAAAAAACATTTTTGGTTTTCATGCTAGATTTGGATATCAAAGGTACCTTCCGATCAAAAATGTCAATGGGTTGTTACCCGGGTGAGCTTTGTGTGTGAAGTTATACGAGGTTAAAGTTAATTTTCAGACATTTAATGCAATAACTCCCAGTGCCAAGGTGTGACACGGATGATATTCTGGGACTAGTTGCAAATGGTATAGGGATATATTTTCGAACTTAACGGTCATGTGATCCGAGGTCACCAAAGGTCAATTAATGTTGAAAAAAGTAGTATTTGGGGGGAGAAAATGGGCAAAGAAAAAATGTTTTAATTTTTATAGTTTTGATGCTATATTCACGTCTCACCGATCAAAAATGTCAATGGGTTGATCCTAGGTGACCTTTGTGTGTTAATTTATATGAGGTCAAAGTTAATCTTCAGACATTTAGTGCAATAACTCCCAGTGCCAAGGTGTGACACGATTGATATTTTGGGACAGGTTGCAAATGGTATAGGGGAATATTTTCAAACTTAACGGTCATGTGATCCGAGGTCACCAATGTTATCATATCTGTTGACCCGCTTGTAGGTGACCTTATATTTCTTACATTTTCAACGCCATTTTCAGATCTCAAAAGTGCATTTTGATAAAAAATCCGATCACAATTTGTGATCACAAAAGTGTTGGCTATAGTGTTGGTTACTTTATGGGTACATGTATGACCACAATTACTTGGACTATTTGAGCCCAATCTTGCTTGATAATATTATGTGTATTGTCATATACCCCTACGCAAGGAACCACAGTGCCCTTCGGCTCTTGTTAATCATAGTTTCATTGTGGACCTGCCAGGCATTACAAAATGGCAGTCAGTCAATTATACAATACTGCTCAGTTTTTAGCAAGTCACAAATGTGACTGATTCCACTGAAAATGGGAGAAACTGCCCTGCTTAGAATAAAACACATGTTTCAAACTTCAAACTCTGAATCATACTTGAAAAAAATCAAAGGTACGTTTGCAATCTGACACATCATTATCAAAATTTTAAATATCTCACAGAGTGCAAGATAACCATCATGACAAAGAAAGAAACCTTTTTGTGTGTGTGTGTGAATGGTGAATGTCAAAATAATTCATATATCTATATTCTACATTTGTTTCATGTGCTCAAGAACGTTCCTCCTTTTCCGTGCTTGGACCTCAGCGAAAAAGGAGTGGGAGGCAATTGACCCCCATTACGTTCTTTTGTCTTTCTGAAGTTATCTTTGTGAGAAGTTGTAATAGTATTTGCATTATGTTTGTAAAAATACTTTGCAAAGAACTAGCTGTCTCATGAGTCATGGCACACTATAGGCTGCATGTTTCAGGGTGTCTACAAAACTTAGATCTAAGACCTATGACCTGCAAAACTAGGACCCTATTTTGCCACAAATCTGTCTTGTCAACAATTTGCCTTTAGGCGTCGGGTCCAAAGGCTGGTAGTTTGATCGTTTTGTAGCCCCGTAGAAGCCTCAGGGCCTAATTTTCATCCAATCGGCTTGAGTTTCATCCATGGACAAAAAAACAAACAAAAAAAAGTAAAGGGAAGCGGGGGGAATGGGTGAACCCTCGATCGATCAACAAGGACCCGCTAGTGAGGTTTCAGAGAACAAAAATAAAACATTTTCGGTCAGATCTGGTCAGTCGAGCACATACGGACCTCATTAGCTTATTTACTATTATTGCAGTATAGGCTATTGACTGGCAAAAGAAGCAGTGCATCCGCATCCAGCTTAAATGCCACTGTTTCATCTGTGAAGTAAAGATTGAAGTAAAGAAATATTTTGAAACACTTATCAGTCCTTCTTTTTTCTTTTTTCTTTGTTAGAGGTGCCAATGCAGGGATATGTGCTTATTACACCTCCTGTATATGCCACTGCTACTATATAGCCTCATTGTAGTGCTTACATGCGCTAGTATTGCTGAGCAGGGTAAATTGGTTAACCATGGTATGTATAGCTCACTGTCTTTCTGCAGGTCTATAGGATCCCATTAATCATTTATCACAAGGACATGAAACCATTCTGGAATGTGTCGTCTGTCATTGCCTGGTTAAATCTAATAATGACCAAAGGAGTTACAACAACTCCCTGGTATGACCATGAAACAACTATACGCTTCGTGGTATATGCACAGAGCTAGGTTTATAGCTCCATGGTATATGCATGGAGTAAGATGCTATTATTATGACCTCTTCATTCCAAAATCCTGACACTTTATATTCTTTATATTACCACAATATGCTGATATGTGAGGGAGAGTGTTTGTCCATCCCAGTAACTTTATCTGAGAATATGGAATTCAGGATTAATAACTGTGCATTGATCAAAGTGCTATATACACCTCCAGAAGCTCTTATTTTTACAGTTGGTTGGGTCATTACTTTTGCAGTAGGATCTTAGTATTGCAGTCGGTTGGTTGGGTCTTACCTTTGCACTTGGGTCTTAAGTTTTGCGGTGTATATATATATATATATATATATATATATGTTGAGACTAGTTGAGACTAGTGGAACACTAGTAGTTGTAACTCGGAGTTTCACGCTTTTTAGCGATCGTCAGACAACTCTTTGATCGTCAGAGTTGTCTGACGATCGCTAAAAAGCGTGAAACTCCGAGTTACAACTACTAGTGTTCCACTAGTCTCAACTAGTCTCAACATATTCCGCTCTGTCCATCGGACATAGAGCACTCTGCGTCAAGATAGACGCCAACCAACTCTACTCTCTCTATATATATATATATATATATCTCAGGTGTCATATTATGCAGCAAACTTATGAGTTGATTCATGTGTGGTATATACAAAACCAATATTTTATGCAGTGTGTCATAAATACAAAATTACTGTAGCATGATTTGATTTTTAATTGATTACATAATGGGATGCATCTGCTTTCATTTGTAATAGCTGTCTTCCTTTTGACTTTAGTTGATTGGAGATTTTAAGAAAAATATAATAAAGAACAAACAATATTGTTTGGATTTCAGAAGAAAAAAGTCGAATATGGCTAACACCTTCTTAGGTGAGGCTGGATTGGGCGAAAAGAAAGTTCTTCTCAGCTCTGACGATGGTCCTCGTGAAGTATTGGAGTTGTTACAGGCCTATCCAAAACTAACAGATGGTGGTGGCTATCAATACCTTAAAGCTAATGCTCTTTACAAAGTGCTTCAGGCAATTCCTTATCCAGCTGGAGGATTTGGAGCATAGCAAGTTAAATCAATTTGCGGAAAGGCACGAATCTACTTACGACCAATCCAACGTGACCTCAATCTTGAAAAAGTGGATGTAAGTAAACAGTATTGATGTTAGCTGAAGTGAGACAGATTCTATGAAATGTTTGTGTATAATGTAATCATCATAGTGGAATATATGAAATTGAAACACATGTTCTGTTTATTGTGTAACCCCATTTTGCAATTTGTGGTAGTTGAGCCCAGACGAGTCAAGACTCTTTGACTCGGAATTGTCTAACTATCCGGGTCCCTGGGCTCTCGAATTAAGACAGAGTCCAGGGGAATTGACCCATGTTTGAATAAGGATGGATCAAATGGTTTCATTAACATTATTATCAGTGCTCGACTGTTGTTCCAATTATCAAATGTGAGTAATGCATGTTTTCTGTAGCTAAAGTGGTTCAGCAGCAACTATAGGTGTATCATTACATTCTTCAATTTACCTTTAGGCTCGCCATCCCCATAGCAATTCATATTAGCCCCTTTATTCTTCCTCTTCCAAGAGAAAATGAAAATTAATAGGGAGTCATTTCTGTATGTACACAGTATCATACATATAACATTCATGAGGTGATATAGGAAACAGATTGCTTACTGCAGTGTTATAAGTTTAATTGAGAATCAAATGTGTAAGGAAATACAAAATATGGCCTGATAACGATTTTAGACTATATGGTCAAAATTTCAGAGTAGAGTAAAAACAGCAGCAGATGACAAGGCCAAAAAAAACCCGCAGTGGTGTCCCAAATGAAGTGAAGAAGTACATGTTAAAATATTATGACACTACAAGTAAGGATACGTAGACTAACAGTAATGTCCCAAATGTACAGAAGAAGAGCATATTCAAATGACAATATATCGTGGACACTATGACTGACAGTAGTGTCCCTAAATGTTCTGAAGATGCATATTGATTAAAACAGATCTAAGTCCATATCAAGTTAGAGACTTAAATATGTAACAGAAAATGCCACTTCTGAGAGCATGGTTGCAGATGCATGTGCAACAATGGGTGACTGGGCTGCCAACAACGGATGCAGTGGTATCTATTCAATGACACTGCAGACAAAGGAAGAAAAAATACGTACCCTCCTCAAACAGCATTTGTTTTACAGGTATGATGGTCTAGCTGTATGCATTCAACTTATAGCCAGAAAAATAACATATTTGTATACATGTAAACCATGTACAGGATAGTCTTATGGGTATTTTTTTTAAATCACACTGGTTTCATTTCAGCAGATAGGAGATTTCACGTTCCCCACGTTTCATAAATTGCACCATTCATGTCTGATTACATTTCTTTGCTTGAAACAATTCAGCAGTCTCTGTTTTCAAATTAGGGATGAGGAATACCTTTTGGCCGAAGAATAATTAATTAGCGATGGAAAACAAAAGTTTTTCTGCTGTAAAATGTTCTCAGAATGTCTCAAACATCAATTTTGTAACTAATTGTATCCTATATCAACAAAGTTTTTTTCCCCTTGTAATTATGAACTATATGTCCACAGATGCAAAGCAGAAATAGATTAATTCCAGCAAGGGTTGGTGGATTTTGGAGGATGGTTGTGGAAGACCCTGGACCTCTCCGTTGTTTATTTACATCATCTCGTAAAGTTTTAAAAGTCTTGGATGTCAAGAAGTTGTTCAAGCCAAATTGGTCTGAGGGAACTCTGGACCTGGAACAGGAAGAAGATATCATATACTGTTTGAACAATTCCTGATGAGATGCGAAGGTTCAAACTCATTAGACCATAATGTTGAACATGCCATTAACACATACAAATGTACATTAGTCACGCATAAACATGCACAACTTCCATAACGGATATCCCTACCATTCTTTCCAAACATAAATAAGTTATATATGTTTGGAAAGATTACTGCATGAAGTAAAATAATGTAGGTATAATTTTTCATGGAGCATGTACCTTTTTTACATCAGGGGGCTGCTACCGTAAGTTCCCTGATACACATTTAATTCACCATTGTATTATAGCCCGAGTACATGCACTCTTCACTAATTTGGCTGGACTGGAATAAATACAAAAAGGTAAATGATAAAATGCATGTAAATTAAATCCCACACAGGTAGTAACAAGCAGGGGGGGGGGGCTACTTAAACTGTTAAACATGGAATACAGCATTACATTTTAAAAATGTAGCATTATATTAACAACTTTTAAATAAGTTTAACATTGGCTAAAATTACCTTCATTTTTAATTGAAGACAGAAGTTGCTGGGCTGAATCCCATAAACTTTAAGCATAATGCTTGGGGAAAGGTGGATTAATTTCTGCTTGAAAAAATTAATTTTCATTGAAACGTAGATATTTACTGTCACTAAACCCACTTTTAGGTGTTGAGAAATATCATCAATGTTACAATGGTAGACAAAAGGCAGTCAACAAAATATACCATAATTGTTTATTAGTATCATTGACTGATTTTGTATTTTCATTACACCAATTAGGCACACAAGCAGAATATTTTTTAAATTTATTACAAATGTTTATTCCTTTATATACACAGCTGGACAATGTGGTACCGATGTTGTTCACGACGATGGAAGCACGCCACATGCCATTATCGGACTGCATCACATCCTTCGCTTCTGTACTGGTGCTGATGCAACCCCCCCCCCCCCAATGAATTCACCAAGCGCATCGATGTGCATTTTTTTACTGCATCAGCGGAGAAAAAGTTTAATGCATAATCCAACAGCACACACATGTGGCCTTGAACTACACCTCCCACGTGGGGTAAATGATATCGACCACATTGCAAATCTTATAGTTGAAGCTATTCTTTGTTCCCCTGGCATTGGGAAAATTTTTTTACATCATCAAATCATCTTTGTGATATATCATGTTGTTTTCCTTTTATACTCTTAGTACTTTTAAATTGCAGATAAGAACAAAACTGTAAAAAAAAAGCTCCACCAAGGTGCACCTTTGGTTCCATGAGGGGTCATCATTTTGCTAACTTCTCAAGATTGTGATGGTGCACATATGACTTTAGACAGCCTCCTGTGTCCTGTATTGTACACATGTGGTGCTAACCTGCTGAGGTCCACTTTCAAAAATGTTGTGACCTCCCACACAGAAAATCCTGAAAATGTGATAGGTGTATAGGCAAATTTCTTCCTGTGCATCTAAGGGTGCAAGTTTCCAATTTTTTTTTAGTGAAAACTGCAGTGAAGAATATCATGAAAGTATTAACGGTAAAGTAATTCCTTTTTTATCTTGGAAATGTCCATGAGATACCATTATTCCTTACCTACAGATGCATATCACCATCTTTCTTGTGTATATAAACATGTTTATTTCAAATACAGTACTGCTGTACCAATATTGTTATGGGGGGAAGGGGGTGTTCATCGACAAGGGAATGTTGATTAAAAAGAGAACATTCATAGAGATAAAAAACAGTACTTTCTTATTTTCAACATGATTCTAGATGAATTATTTGTTGATGGACTTGCGTATATGAAAATCAAACAGTGCCAAATTTAGATTAACATTTCCGAGATTAGGTTGAACGGCACAAGAACATTAATATATGCCTACAAAGTGATTGATCACTTTAAAGGTTAAAACGTAAAGTCCTGTTGGAGCCGCACAAACTCACACAATCTTTATGTGCTTCAACACTATATGTCCAATTTATAAACAAAACACTGCTACGTCATGAAGAGGGTCTTGATTGCTCAAAGGGGAAGGAAACTAATGACAAATCAACACTTGCATGCATGGCGATGACCTCACTGCTAAAACTGACCAATGAGAGGTAAACACTAATATGCAGTGTTGTAGCCAGGAGAAAGTGAGTGCTGGCTAATTTGAAGAGAGTGGCAGCTAATTTGTCTGACGATGGCGAGCGAAGCCAGCCCGCGAGCATAGCGAGCCCTCCTCTGCGTGAGGTCCAGGGGCCCTTGGTGGGGTTCGAAGGGCTAAGCCCCCGAAGCTACATGGTTTTAGTTGATTTCATTGGCTTTAGGTGGCTCTATTCTACCCCTATTTTTTCACCTGACAGTCTTTGTGAATAGCTAAAATTAGGTATGTTATTCAATACACCCTACGCCCCACCGACATCACTGAACGTAACACCCTACGCCCACCGGCATCACTGAACGAAAAAACCCACGCCTAGTAAAGCCCTCACAAGTCAGAATTACATATTAATTATCATTGTCATTTTTATTGTACGAGGAAAGGCTTAATATATATGATTTTGCATTTCACAAATTCTGAATGTTTGTATACCGTTTTGTATGATTCAGTGCTGGATTATATCGCTTGATCCACAACACCTGTGCAGGTGTTTGCAATAAAAAAACATCTTCTTGGCGTGATTTATTTTACTCAGAAGCCTCGACCATACCATCCTTTCAAACTTTAACAGGCTTTATCAGTTCTTCTACCACATTTGTCGATTTTGCAACAAGGAGTTGAGCCTTGACCGAGTCGTTATGCTCTATTGACTGTTCATGCTCCTTTATATTTGTAATCTTATCCTAACATTTGGTGTTTTGTTCCATGCATTGCGACCAAAAGGCATTTTGTTAAACTTTTGGCAATATGTACAGTACATACCTTCATTTTGAACATATTTCAGCCATGGCCAATTCGTTTTCCACACCGACAGGAATTTGGTTGCAAGCTTTCTCTTTTTTTAAGTCTTACTAGACTGTGCACTAACAGTACTAGTACTGGGGTCATCATGTGCGGCGTCCGATTCAGTAGTACCGGTATGTTCAATGAAATTACTGCCAGTCTCTATCTCATGATCATTGTGCCCAGCGTCAGTCGCGGCCGCTAAATCGGCTTCCTTCCTCTTACTACTACTACTACTACTACTACTACTGGCCCGACCGAAAAAATAGTAATATTGCGCTGCGACATATTGCGATAAATATTTTTAAACCCGCCCAAAACGCTACACATAAACCTAAACTTTCCGACAATTGCGATACAAATTTCCGAATGTACGAGCGAAATGTATTGACGTTGTTGTCACAGTAAATATGTGTGTGATTGCTCTCTCGTACGTATCACTCACACGTGTACTGCATGCAGCTGTTATAATTACCGTGTCTGCGCTTGTGAGTTATGGCTCGCTCGTTGCGTTGATGATTGATCATAGTTTCGTAGTATTAATAGTTACCCAGGTTTTTATATGTTTTTTTTCAGGCTAGAGAATCGGACTACAGTATTCTAAATTCTGATTCAGAATAGTAATATTTTGGCTAAATTTGTGAACAAATTATTTCGAGTTTGACACAGGTAATTTTCAGTGTATTTTTATTTCATTTAATACAAGATTCACTGATTTTTGTGACAGTCGGTAGGAAGCTTGAGTGGCGGTCGGTAGGATGCTGATTTACTCTGAGTGCCGGTCGGCAAGCACTAGTGGCGGTTACGCCCGATCGGCGTGGCTACAACACTGCTAATATGTGTCTAGTTACATTCACAACTAAGACCAGAACCAGTTGTTAGCATGTGTAATTCTGAGAAATTTACAGCAAGGAACAAGTCAAGATAGTAAAATACTATATATACAATACAAAATTGGCATGAGAAACTTCCTGCCTTGCGAAGTAAATCAAATAGTTTATAATGCGCATTCTGAGGGACCTGGAAATTAAAGAGAGAGAGATCGGCACTGTGTAATAAAACGGAACACACTTTTGCATGACACCATGCATACATGATCAGTACCAAACACTAATGATAACTTTCATGTCACTATTTATTTTTTGGGGGCAGATTCAGCATGGCTGATAGCAAAATGTTTACACTATAAATTGTTACCCGTTTGATACTTGTGGAACAAATCTGATGATGTTGACTGACAATTCATTTCTAAAGCAGAGATACCACAAAGTCTCTAACAGCCCTAAAATATGCAGTTCTTTGACTCTTGTTTTCTAGATTTTCAAATCTGTTGAACTGTTCTTCAAGTTCTCTGCTCTGTTCAGCTGACAGGTGAATTGTCTGTGGAACATTCACCTGGGGGTCTTCATGTTCACCCCCATTAAAGGTCTGTGGACATGTAACATATTCATCTGAAACTCTTGAAAATGATTCATTGAGTGTAAAAGAACAAACTCCTGCCCTATCAAGTGAAAAAAACATTGTATTGACATTGTAAAGTAATTAAATGCATTGGAATGAACAATATATGAAATGGACGAGTTTAGACTAATATGCAGATATGTGACGTGGAAAGTTGTAAATCGAAACGTGCGTTACTATTCCCTCTTAATACCATGGATTGAGAAGGAGCTGCAGGCTAAACTATGCTTTTGAAGTTAACATGTAGCCCACAATAATGATGTCTTTCACTCGGAAGTAAGTATTCAATGTAACTAACGCATACTAAGCTCTGTATACACACATTACTGTGCCAAAATCAAAATTAAAACGGTAACTTATTTTTGGGCTCTTCAGTTATGCTCGGAATTAATCCATGACCTAATACTTTAGTAGGCCTATATTCAGGCCATTTGTAGAACACCTAAAATGCATACGGTACTCTTTTAGGAAATTGATGCGGCATGATTTGTGATACTCAGCCTCCTTTGCTATCAAATCAACTCCATTGCGAATGAGACATTTCATACATTCGTTACTTGATGATTCAGCTCGTTGGCAGAGCGTTTCACAACCGTCTGTAGTAGAAATTTTCAGTCTGGGCTCTTCTTTTCTATTGTTGTTCTTACGGCTCTTACCACAGAAGATGCAGGAACCTATCAGTAAACCCTGTCGATCTGACTTGGGGGTGTCACTATAGCGTCTTGTTTTAATGTGTCTATGTAAGGTTGGGTCATCAGACAGTTGACTTTCCTTGGGGCGTTTCACTGCTGTGTAGTATATGTGACATAATCGATGGTAGCTTATTTGGTTAAATCTCTCATCAGTGCTTGACAAAACCCTTTTTGTAACCTCTGAATATTTATCCGCTTCGAGGTTCTTGCGCAAACTTGCTGTATATTTCACTGTCTTCCATGTTGTGTCTTCAAACTGTCTGAGCCTGTCTCCATCAATGTTTGACTTGTGACACATGTAACAGCATGCTTCAGTCTTATCTTCATTTGTCTGCCAAAAACATTGCGGAAATTTGAATACTGAAAATTGATGAACAGTAAAGATACTTTCAAATGAAAGTAATATATTAAATCTAATGTACAAATCATATATTTACTATAGATATTTTCTGCATTGGTCATGTTATTTTCATTAGTATTATCAAAACACACTATACAACCATATTTAAGCCTGTCAATTTCTATAATTGTATGCAACTATCAATTATGTAGGCTCTTTGAATATCCCCAGCCCCCCCCCCCCCCCCCCCGGCATCACATATTATAACATACCTCTTTACTCATATCAGTCACTGAGGTACTTGAATCTTGAGGGAAAACTCCTTGATCTTGAGGAGTGTCACTTCTTTCCTCTGAATCCATTCCGGAACATCACTTGGTCTTGAAACTCTGTGTGGAAAGATGCATTATAACTCGATTTTTTCAAACTGAAATTGAAAGACTTAAAATATGATAAATTAACTATAACATTTAACTTAAACAAAATAACTATGTTAGCCATAATCTTACCTGCACTGGCTTGCTACGAGGCAGATGATCAATAATTTGTCAATGGTCGTTTGATTGTAATCCAATCATCAACAGTTCAACAAAATCTCGTGTTCCTTCAGATTTGTTCTTAATGCAATGAGAAACTTCAGCTAATGAATTCACTACCTACTACTACATATTTCATACTATGGCTCACTGTACTGGAGGCTTTACCTGATGAATAAATCAATTGTCCTTTATCTTATCTGGGTTTCTTCAAGACTGTTTCAGGGAAAGCCACACACTCTTGACAGTGAAAGTATATTGTTTATCCTTGGTACTGTGAACATATTAATTATGTCTAATGGTCAGTTGACCCATGTAGGTAATTCCATTCTCAATTTCTGACTAGGCTAAATGTGTATAACTTGGCTAAAATACATAGCATTGAATATTAAACTGTTTAATTAAATTTGAATTCTTGCACCTGGTCTACTAATATTTTGTTTTAAATTACATGTTAAAGTTACATGTTAATTCAATATAAGTTGCTTGGTATTCTTAGTAGTATCATGCACTACGATTTGCATTTGAATTCAGCATTGTGATTTATATTTTATCATAACTCAAACTCATAAATATGTTAATAGAAATCAAATATATATACCTATATATTTGGCATACTTTATTTACTTACCCTTCATGTATTGTCAATTTCAATCCCCTGTATGATTCACTTCTTATTAGATGGATCTCAGATATTCATTCACGATGAAGAGCATGCTGCAGGCAACTTGCAAGTGGAATTTGTCTTGCATTCACATTGTTTAACAATGAGTCGTGTACATAATATGGCTCACCAACTTTAAAATGTATATATCTTGAATCTTTGCAAAAGGTTATTGGAAATAAAAGATTACTAGTAATTTGATATCCATTGACTGGATGAAAATAACGCATGTGTTAATATGCCTGAACACTTAAATGTATTATGACAGATATCATTCATGTAACAGTCTATTAGACCTGATACTATATTTTAAAATTGGCTTCAGCTCTACAGCTGATCTAGCTAGAATATGCGGGTCGGGGCTTTTGTGGGCGTATGCCGGCTACCCCCCCTCCACTTAAAATGTTTGTCAATGGTCATCCATGTACCAGTACACGATGCCGAACATTTTCCTGTTGTTTTCATGAGGTTACCTTTCCAGCTGATCTAGCTGAATATGGGGGTCCGGGTTGTTGTTGTTTTTTTTTTTTTGGGGGGGGCTTTTGAGGCGTCTGCCGGGTACATCCCACCACTTTTCATGTCTGGCTATGATCATTCTTGTAATAGTAGACTATGGCGAGCATTCTCCAACTAGTTTCATGGGGTTACCTTTCCAGCTGATCTAGCTCAATATGGGGGTCGGGGGCTTTTGGGGGCGTCTGCCGGGTACACCCCAGCACTTAAAATGTCTGGCAATGGTCATTCATGTAACAGTACACCATGCCGAACATTTTTCTGTTGGTTTCATGGAGTTACCTTTCCAGCTGGTCTAGCTCATTATGGTGGCCTCGATTGGGGGCGTCTGCCGGCTACGCCCCACCACTTAAAAATTCTGGCAATTGTAATTTATATAGCAGTGGACTATGCCGAACATTTCCTCATAAGTTTCATAGGGTTACCTTTGCAGCTGATCTAGCTCAATTTTGGAGGCCCCTTTTTAGGGCCCCCATTGCCACACCCACCCGCGAGGACATGCCAGACATTGTAATAGATACGGAATCGTGTTATAAACATGAACATTGGTTACCTTTCCAGCTAGGCTGGCCCCTGCTGGCTCCCGTACTATATCGTTCAACTGCATTGCGTGGTTTATACAAGTATTATATGGGTTTTGCATGTGACATTGACTGACTTGTCTGTGATATTGTTCTCTATAACTTACTATAGGCCTAAAATACCAAATGTTTATGAAATTTGTAGGTTTAACACATCTTCACAGCATGCATGTGTTTACGTGATATATCAAAATTGCCTGTAACGACGCTAACACGTGCCTCGCATACAAACAGTATTGTTTATGATAAACAATATAAATCCTACCAACTAGAATGATAAGTAATTTATCGTTCAAGTAGGTAGGATTTAGATTTTTTACTACTGTACAGCTCACGTGCGTACGTCCAGCAATGCATTTCACTCGGCCTATAGACTGTCAGTGTCTGATCGACTGTTGTTACAACACCGTTAAAAATGAATTGCACTGAAATTTAGCCACGAGTCTCATTTTTTTTACGGCTACATTATTAGAAACTAACGTTAGGCGACTTTATTAGCCTACAGATATTTTTCTAACGATATTGTAAAGTTAATATATCGCGCATGTTTTTAAATAATTTCTGTATGGTTTGGGGGTTATTCGGAAAGTATTTAATTGAATTGACTTTCGTTTTTATGGAAGATAATTAGGCTCAATAATTCTTCAAAGGCTTAATTTTTTTTTGTCGTACGAAGGACTACCAAGCACACAACCTTTTGAAAGATTTGGTAGTCCGACGTAATTAATAGTCGTCTCGGACGACCGGACGACTGTCAAAATCCTACACTGATTTGGATACAGCCTACTGCAATTTTGACAGGGGATTCCACACAGCTATAGCCAATATATTGAGAATGTAAGAGAAGTACTTTGAAAGTTATAGCCTTACTATTTAACAGTTTGAATGTCCACGTGTCATCTAAGTGTAGACCATTTGTTCATATTCCCTGATGAAATCGATATTATCGTACATATGTGATACAGTATCTTATGAATAAAATTATTTCCAATTATTAAGGACCTGTGTACTTTCTTGATAATTTTTATCAGCCAACAACTGGTTGTGAAAATCAATAGTAACCCTGTAGACTGTAGCGATAAACCCTAACCTCTGCTTTACCATGATGCAGGTCTAGGTACTCATAGAGTTAAGTAGGTGTACAGTCAGGGGCAGACCTGCCAGCAAGACTATCTAAGCGGAGCGCCACCATCGGTTGGCGCGGAGCGTACAATAAATGGTTTGACTTTACAAACCCTCCAGATGGCCGGAAACGGCACTTCCCGAGTGCTCTAAGCTGCATGTACCCATCCTTGAAATATGGATCTCATGTCTTCAATTGTATCTAGATAGTTAATTATCGTTTAAAAAAGAGGATTGTTAGTAGAACATATGGTCAGATGGTGATGTACAACTTTTGTTATGCATCACTATATACGCGGAGCGCCATCATCGGTTGGCAAGGAGCGTCGAAATGTTCGATGAAAGGTACCCTTAGATCGGTAAAATAAACACCCATATAGGCTTTAAATTGCATCTAAACAATTAATGAACGTGTGTAAATTTAGGGAGGACGGATAGAAGAACCTATATGGTGATGTACAACTGAAGGTTATACTTCACCATTTAGGCGGTGCACCACCAATATTGGGGGCTGAACGTACCTTTACCTCCCCCCTCCACTTTTTTCATGGTGGATAATCCCCTCAAGTCCACCGGTTCCGTCGCCACTGAATTCGAGGCGGGGTGACTTTTTGGATTTTGGAATGCGACTAGGTGCAACATGGAGCAATATTTACGGGTCATTTCATAGTACTGGGTGAGATTTTGAAAACGAAATTATTACCTGGCAGTACCAGCATTCAGTCAGAAATCAGATTGCGACTTTTGACCGTCATTTCGCAATCATTAAACACTTGGCAAAAGCGGTGAAATGCATTGTGGGGGCTTAGCCCATCACTATATTTTGGTACACTGCAGCTTGGATATCGTCTAAAATTCCGTTTTAATACATATTCATAAAGCAGTAATCGAATTGCTTCAAGCAAAACTTTGTAGAAAAGAATTTGAATATTCATTAAATATCTGTTTGCGACGATGTCGGACTCACGATGTGGATAAAATTCGGAAATTCTTTGCCTCGGCTTCAAAAATCAAAACGAAACGCGAGTTAAAACCTTTCATCTTTCGAATTGCACATTTTCCGTTTTCAAGAAGGTACTACCTCCAAAGTTGTGCACAGGGGAGCGATAGCTCCCACTAGTCGCCATCAGCGTCACCAGCGGCACATGCCAAAAAAACGCTAGATTTGCAAAAGTAAAACCCCAGAAAACGCTAGATATAGATTTTCATGAACATATGAAATGTAGCCAGCCTATTACCGTCCATCACAAGTTGCACTTATTCATATGATAGACCGTTTTATGATTATTTAAAAAAAAAAATCAAGTCATAATGGCTCAGAATCATAACAAAACAACTGTAGAATCAACAAAATAACAACTAATTCAGACGAAATTTAACTGCAAGAAACGATTCGCGCGTCTCAATCCACGGTAAGGCTGTGTGCCTAGTGTGTACATAAACTCACACAATGGCCCACGGTTCCTCTCCTCACGTTTACTACATGAACACGTGCGCATCTCAGCTGTACGTACGTTCTGCATTACTCATAATAAATATATCGACCGCGATAACATTGTGTGTTGCCAAGCGGTAATTTCAACTCGAATGTTTTGGATACGTGCAATTTTTTTGTGAACCATAAAGTTCGGGCAAGAAACGCTAGATTGGCCAATTTTGCAAAAACCTACGCTAGAACACCAGGAAAGTTTAAAAACGCTAAATCTAGTGTAAAAACGTTAACGCTGGTAACACTGGTCGCAATGATGAAAATGACTACGTTTTTACGAAAATACCCGAAGATGGCCGAAGGTTGTCGGAATAACAATTTCTAGATATTTACGGAATTTACCGAAGTTAACCGAACGTGAACCGATGGATGTTAATATTTGGTGTTATACTCGGACACGTGCGTCATGTATGTATTTAATTGTATAACGTTTATTATGTGTTTATTGACAGTGAGCAATCTTTTCTTCAGCAAATATAAAATATAGAGTAAACGCAATTCAGTTATTTAGTTTAGGGCCTACGATAATGGGAAACTGCATGCTGAGCAAATCATCCTGAGGCAATAAGCTTGGATTAACAAACAGAATGTGCAAAAAACTCCCTTTATTTTATCACCCCATGCCGAGCTTTTTGGCGGGGGGGGGGGGGGGGGGGTGGGGGCGCTAGTTTTCGGTCAAAACGGGCATGAAAAACACAACCTAGTCAGGGAACGACCGAAGAGAGTTAAAGATGCTACTACAATGACTGCTGCTACATTTCATTCCTCTCTTTCAGCTTCTCTTCTCATTTCAACATATTTAACCATGCTACAGTTTTTCTAACAAGATATCCATAAGCTACTACTAGACAGATATAACGAAACTGTACTGATCTGTACCATAATTGCTGGTCTGTTAAATTCCCCTCTCCCTCCACCCACCTCTCTCTCTCATATTAGTGCATTGGTTAATGTGGCATTTTCAAATGAAAGAGAGTACCGTTTGCTGAAAACCTTCTTTGGTCAATTTGGCATATTCATTATTATTATGATTATTATGATTATTATTATGATTATTATAATTATTTTCATTGTGGTACCAAAACCAGGGTGTCTGCTGACCAACATGGTACAATAATTGGGGGTGCGATCCCTCCCTGGGGTGAAAGGGGGTTTATTTCGAGAAAAAAACCCGAAAAAATACCAAATTTAACATTAGAGTATAGGGAGGAAATCCGCTTTTGGACCTTGCAGGCCTTACCACGTACAGGGGCCTGGCCCTTTTGGGCCCATTTTAACAGGGTACCACCACTAGTGTGTCTGCTGTTCAAAATGGTACAATAATTGGGGATGCGATCCCTCCCTGGGGTGATAGGGGGGTTATTTTGAGAAAAAACCCGAAAAAATACAAAATTTAACATTAGAGTGTAGGGAGGAAACCCGCTTTTGGACCTTGCAGGCCTTAACACGTACAGGGGCCTGGTCCTTTTGTGCCCATTGTAACAGGGTACCACCACAATGGTGTCTGCTGTCCAAAATGGTACAATAATTGGGGGTGCGATCCCCCCTAGGGTGATAGGGTGGTTATTTTGAGAAACAATTGAAAAAATACAAAATATAACATTAGTGTATAGGGAGGAAACCCGCTTTTGGACCTTACAGGCCTTACCATGCACAGGGGCCTGGTCCTTTTGAGCCCATTTTAACAGGGTACCACCACTGGGGTGTCTGATGTCCAAATCGTAACATAAGTGGGGGTGCGATCCCTCCCTGGGAAGATAGGGGGGTTATTTCGATAAAAAATTGAAAAAATACAAAATTTAACATCAGAGTATAGGGAGGAAACCCGCTTTTGGATCTTGCAGGCCTTACCACGCACATGGGCCTGACCCTTTTTGGCCCATTTTTACAGGATACAACCACTAGGGTGTCTGCTGTCCAAAATGGTAAAATAATTGGTGGTGCGATACCTCCCTATGGTGATAGGGGGGCTATTTTGTGAAAAACCCCGAAATAAGTCAATAATTTAACGTTAGAGTATATAGGGAGGAAAGCCGCTTTTGGACCTTACAGGCCTTACCACGCACAGGGGCCTGGTCCTTTTGAGCCCATTTTGACAGGGTACCACCACTAGGGTGTCTGCTGTCCAAAATGGTGCAATAATTGGGGATGCGATCCCTCCCTGGGGTGATAGGGGGGTTATTTTGAGCAAAAAACCGAAAAATTACAAAATTTTACATGAGAGTATAGGGAGGAAACCCACTTTTGGACTTTACAGGCCTTACCACGCACAGGGGCCTGGTCCTTTTGAGCCCATTTTAACAGGGTACCACCACTAGGGTGTGTGCTGTCCAAAATGGTAACGTAGTTGGGGGAGCGATCCCCCCTAGGGTGATAGGGGGGTTATTTTGAGAAACAATTGAAAAAATACAAAATTTAACATGAGAGTATAGGAAGGAAACCCGCTTTTGGACCTTACAGGCCGTACCACGCACAGGGGCCTGGTCCTTTTGAGCCCATTTTGACAGGGTACCACCACTAGGGTGT
>KN885289.1:5380-18610 GCA_000934455.1 Apostichopus parvimensis
CCAGAGGTCGCAAAGCCGGACGTGGCATCCGTGGATATGTCCGTGGAGATTGAGGCAGAAAAGCAGAGGCTGAAAGAGGTAATTGTCTAGCTATCAGCTCTCTTAAGATTTTTAAGTCTTTCTATTTAAGAATGGAAATACTACTTTTTTTGCGTAAGAAACTTTTTCCAAAGTGGGCATTTGTTTCGTCATATCAGAGTAATGTGTCGAGTGAACAGCCCATATTGAACATGTGACGGGCGCTGACAATGTTGCGATGCAGTATTTGTACCGGTACCGACCATTCCTCTGTTCTGGTGGAGTTAGAAAGCACAATTTCAAGAATGGTGGGGGGGAGGGGGGAAATAGCATAATGAATGAAAAAAAAAGAAGAATGTTTTAGTTGTGACAGTACATCATGTTAAATGTTTTTCCACAAGTTTTCAAGTTAAAATTAACCCTATGCCATTAGACTTGAAAACTTTGTGTGTGTATAGTCTTTGCATCAGCAGTTGGATTTTGTTTCCCAAGTGATATCGATTAAATTATGAAAAATGGTAGAAGAGTCCAAAAAGGTCATTAAAAACAAAAAAACAACATTTTGAAGGGGTCATTATTTTGGACATATGCTATTGTGTCTCTGAGATATGACATCATAGCATCAAAGGTTGTTATATAGCAAACTTTTGGGATGATAACCCCAGCTCCGGGGATGAGCTCACTTATTTGCGTTTCTTGTTCTTCGATGTTCTTTTTGCAGGAATACGAGACGAAGATTCAGGAGATGCAGGAGAAGTTTGACGAGGAGCAGTCCAGTAAGGCCAAGCTGCAGCTAGACATAGACCAGATGAAGCAGTACTACGAGGAGAAACTAACATCGTTAGAAGAGACAAAGAGTACTGGTAAGAGTACGATGGTAGAGTAGTGGTAGAGTATTGGTTGTTTAGTGGTGGAGAGTTGGTGGTGTAGCACTGTAGTTGTGTTGGAGTATTGGTGGAGTATTGCTGGTGTAGTTGGTGTAGTGGTGTAGTTGGTGTATTGGTGGAGTAGTGGTAGTTTATTGGTGTAGTAATGGTGGAGTATGGGTGGTGTAGTAGTGGTGTTGCACTGGAGTTGTGGAGTATTGGTGGAGTGGTGGTAGAGTATTGCTGTTGTAATGGTGTAGTGGTAGAGTATTGGTGGTGTAGTAGTGGTGTTGTACTGGAGTTGTGAAGTATTGGTGGAGTGGTGGTAGAGTATTGCTGGTGTAGTGGTGTAGCTGTGGAGTATTGGTGTGTAGTGATGGAGTAGTGGTGGTCTATTGGTGGGGTAGTGGTAGATTATTGGTTGTTTAGTGGTGGAGAATTGGTGGTGTAGCACTGGAGTTGTGGAGTATTTGTGGAGTGGTGGTAGAGTATTGGTGGTGTAGCTGTGGAGTATTGGTGATGTAGTGGTGGTCTATTGGTGGAGTAGTGGTAGAGTATTGGTTGTTTAGTGGTGGAGAGTTGGTGGTGTAGCACTGGAGTTGTGTTGGAGTATTGGTGGTTTAGTGGTGGTAGAGTATTGGTGGAATATTGGTGGTTTAGTGGTTGAACAGTGGTGTAAAATATTAACATTGATAACATTTCTTGTAGATATTTAGTATTTTGTGATGTCATCCATGAACCAAATTGTTCATTCTCCTGCATTGTTCTTGTTTAAGTTGTTAGAACCCCTCAGCAAGTGAAATCAATGTTTAATGGTGATTACCATATCCAACATGAAAATAACATCCTGTCATGCATGCAGTTGAATCCTTCCCCAACGTTGTTATATAATCGAATAAATTTTCTGAAGAAGAAAAATGCATTCGTTTGTGTAGTCCTTGCATAACACATCACAAGGTTATTATGAAATGCACTACATCCAGATATAGTGAATAAACTGTAATATTTTATATCCCAACAATTTGAGTTAAGCCTAAAGCCTTGAAGCCTTGAATTTGCTTCATCACACAAGGTCTGTGTTTGTATATCATTTAAATCTCAGAATCGGTCATGCCTATTTCGTGGGTGTTCTCCAACAAGAAACTGTACTTATGTCACCTCTCACTTTTCTCAGATTTGCCCGCAGAAGCAGCTAAGAGCGAAGAAGAGGCCGTGTCTGAAGATGTCTCAGTGGTCAGCCTTGCCTCTGATCAGACTCAGGTAATTTACAAGAAAAGACCTTAAATTATATAATTTTTACAATCTATTTGGTCTCACATCGAGAGATAAAAGCAACTTAGGACAGCAGATGCGTATTAAGAAAGCAAAATCGTGCCGGTGTTTGGGCCATCAAAGTTAAGCATTGCGTCTTAATCTGACTGTCGTACCCATTGTAGTCCCCAGGTCACATTAAGTTTGACTATATGGGATGGTTATATTTTATGTGCTGCCACCAAATTGAAAAAAACAACAAAAGAATACAAAGGACCCATGCTTATGTTTTTATTATTTTGTTGGTCTGTTGAATGCTTAATCTACACAGAGGAGAGACTTCATACTGCTAATGGTGTAACTAGTAACTTTTCAGATTAATCCTTCCATAGTTTTAAAGAAGATATTTATATCAGCCATGTGTTATTCACAGACTTTTGTACTTCTGCAGCAAATTCTCAAGAGATAATGTCAGCTGGTATGTCATGTGATAAGCCTTCTTCCTCTTCATTGGTCTCTTCAGGTTTCCGATTCCCAGGGAGGCAGCGATGCTTCTCGGTCCACTCCGGATGTGGTCCCCAAACCTGAGGTCCTGGACCAGGAAGGGGCTGTGGTTACAGGGGACATTGGAGAAGATGGTAGAGCTGGTCCCACCACACCCAGAGCGTCACCTACCCTACCCCGAAAGGAAATGTCCGGTCTGCTTGATCAGGAAGAAGCGCTGAAGAGGTAAATCACGTCTGATTCTCGTTTTCCTATCTCTAGTCAAGTTACAGTTATTATTCATAATGTAAAGCCTTGTGCATAGGGTGGTGCTTGCAATAATCTCGAGGTCCTACTTAATAGCTGTTACCAGAAGGTTGTGAATGGGGAAGGATCCGAGGGTTGGGTTATGGGTAGACACGACCCCAGGAACAATTTGATCTACCGTGGAACACAGCAACTTTCTCTGAAAACCGAGGCGATTACACCCCACCAGAACTAATGAGGGAGGTGGCTATATATATATACGTGCTCCCTCCTCACACAGTATATCCTGACTTGGTCGATCATTTAATGCTGAGGTGGGCAACCTACGGCCCGCTGGCCACATGCGGCCCGCCAGTGATATTTTTGCAGCCTGTGAGATGTCTCAAGAAATAGAAAAAAAAAATCAATCTATTTTACATCACAAAAAACGAGCTAGCTGCTATTATCCCCATTAACTATCAACTGTACTGTATTGACATTATGTTTTTGTGAATACAGATTAAGTACACACACCTATTGCTGGAAAGTCCTTGGAATCAACGGTTTGAAATCAACAGCAGGTCGTTGGTTAGGTGCGGCCCAGACAATTTTTCACTCCTTATATCTGGCCCATTCATTCAGAAAGGTTGCCTACCCCTGATCTAATGCTTTGTGTGTTTGCTCGCCGTCAGGTTACAACAGTTGGAGCACGAGATGGTGGGCGGAGAGAGGGCGACAGACGAGACGCTCAAGGAGAAACGCCGCAAGAAGCTGAAGCACGCGGAGGTGCGGAAGCTGCAGCTGGCCAAGGCCATCGCCAAGATGGACGACGAAGGGATCATGCTGAACATCTACAGCAGTATAGAAGAAGAGTTGAAAGTCAAGAATGAGATATTAGAGAAGGAGAAGGAAAAGGTGAAGTAATGTTTGTCTGTGTGTTTGTGTGTCTGTCATTGTGTCTGTCAATATGTTTGTGAGGTCCACCTTTAGTTTTGGGACTGATGCATTTAAGGGTACGTTCTTCAATGTCTTCCCTTTCAAATGTTAACAACTGCAAAACACCTACAGAGTAGTCTAGTCTAGCAAACCAAGTCTTGCACTTTTTTTCCCCAAATTGATAACCAGATTAAAAACTGTGTGTAAAAGTAAGTTGGCCTGACGTTTCGATCCTAGCAGGATCTTCTTCAAAGGCTAACTCAATTTTAACCCCCCAATGATAAATTTTAGCCTTTGAAGAAGATCCTGCTAAGATCGAAACGTCAGGCCAACTTACTTTTTCACATTCTCTTACACAGGCTCTCTAGTGGATAAGCAGTTTGCTAACAGTTTTATTTTATTTTGTTATTCAGACTAAAAAGTGATAAATTAAAAAAGATGATATCCACCTAGACATTTTCCATCCACTGACTGTCTAAGTAGAAAACTATTTAATACTACGACTAAATTCGATCGTAAGAATTTGTCCACCACAAAACAAATTTGTTTGGGAAGTTTAAATCACATGACACAAAATGTCGCAGTGAGGAACCAGGGAATAATTCAGTGTTTGGAATTTTGTGCAGCAGTTTTTGAAGGATTCTGAATTTTGTCCCTTGTAAAATATTACTGTTCCTGTGTAAACAAAAACAAGTAAACGACTATACATCTTTGGACTTTGTATAGCAATTTGACCATTTTACACAGCATTTTTTGGGTGCGATATCCAGGATGAGTTATTCCCTGGAAACATCTTCATTTGTTGCGACACAACCTTGGTAGTTAAGTGCTTTGTTGCAGCACTTGGATATCGAAACGAATAAGACCTGCAACTATTTTTGGGGGGGTTCAACTTGATCATATCATATCATATCTTCAAGATCGGGTAGGATTGTGTCTGTTTTTAATAATTTTACGTGGAAGAATATGTTATATTCCTCGTGACCACACCCGAGTTTCAGTCCGGTTAGTTAGTTAACATTCCCGTCTTCTCATCGGTCGAGATGGATCAGGCTCGATGGCGGACCGCGAATGCAGGCACCCGCGTCGATTAAAATAAAAAAGTAACGTTTTCTATTTCTCTCTCACGCATCTCTCCGTTAGGTCCACGCCGCAGAATGCCGCAAATGCAGGTACCCGCGTCGATTAAAATAAAAAAAGTAACGTTTTCTATTTCTCTCACGCATCTCTCCGTAATAGGTCCACGCAGCAGAATGCGAGATAGTCGATCTGAATGCAGAGTTTGAGTTTGAGAGGATCGATTACCTGGACACCATCAGGAAACAGGAGAAACAGCTGGCTCTGTACCAACAGCTCCTGGAGAAAGTGCAACCGGTCCTGAGAAGAGACTGTAACTACTACAATCTGGACAAGGTAGGACATTGCAGGGTGAATCCGGATTCCCTGGGGTAGGGGGATGGGTGGGGGAAGGGTAGGGTGTCGCTTGATCGTATCCCTAGCGTTCCTTATTTTTTATATTACTTACAGAACCATTCTGTGTGAAGGTGACCCCCCCACACCCCCCACCCCCCAAAAATGAATACATGCTCATTCCTCTTTTATGCCCATCCGCTGGGAAGACTATAGCAGTTTACATCAGCGTTTACTAAACTTTTTAGGTGAAGTCGTCGTGTAAATGGGACGAGGAGGAACAGAATTGGTCGTTACCGGATTTGACGGTCACCAAGGACAAGTTGCCCGACAGGCTACCCCCCGGAGCTGTCACGCAGGGGGGTCGACCGGCAGGCCTGACCAATCCCAGGATGACCCAGCCCCGCAACGGGTACATCAACGGATCCAGCGAGGTCGTCGTCGGGGCGAGGGACTATGACGAAGAGGACAAGTACTTGCAGGTATATTTAGTTCAGTCCAGACCATGTCATGCAGGTATATGCAGTACTTGCAGGTATATTTAGTTCAGTCCAAAACTACTTGCAGGTATATTGCAATTCTTGCAGGTATATTTAGTTCAGTCCAGACCATGTCCTGCAGGTATATGCAGTACTTGCAGGTACATTCAGTCCAGAACTACTTGCAGGTATATTGCAATACTTGCAGGTATATTTAGTTCAGTCCAGACCATGTCATGCAGGTATATTGCAGTACTTGCAGGTATATCTAGTTCAGTTAAGACCATGTCATGCAGGTATATCGCAATACTTGCAGGTATAGTTAGTTCAGTCCAGACCATGTGCTGCAGGTATATGCAGTACTTGCAGGTATATTTAGTTCAGTCCAGACCATGTCATGCAGGTACATACAGTACTTGCAGGTATATTGAGTTCAGTCCAGAACATTTCATGTTTTGAAGGTAGAATGTCAACAGTGTTGACAATAAGGTCATGTTAAGACCCTAAGTTTACATTCAACAATTGCAAAACCCATCTCCATGACAGAAAACATAATATTAACATAATAACAAGAAAATAAGAAATAAAACTTAAGAAAGATGTTGAAGCACATGCGGCCGGATGATGTCATATTTAGACTTGATCAAGCCTTCAGTTTTGTGTACGGGAGAAGGAAAAAACCTATTAAATCTGTGATATCTTCCGAATGGAATAAACTTTCTTCTTTTAGTAGCTGTTTGGGGAAGTTTGCTCACGACAGTTATCTCTATCACATCCATCAGTAATGATGGTTTGGTCTGTGTCGCCTCAAATCCAATCACAAGTACATTGATCTGAATACGAGTAAGAAATGTGATAATCAAATGGTATATCTCCTTTCGAAATAGAGATGTTGATAGGGTAAGATTTGCCTAAGTCTTGATGAGTGAAACTAGAGGAGAAAATCATTGATTCCATCATGGAAGATGGACGTACGTAAAAACGTCTGATTTAATATGACATTCCCCCGAGACAATATCAAAGTCAACTCTTCGCCGACCAGCGTACAAGCCCAGAATGCATCACTGATCTCCCCGGGAATCATTATATTTTGTTTTCTTCTTCCGAGCAGCGTCTGAGCAAGAGCAACCAAGACGAACAAGCGATGAATTACTTCAAACCGAAGAGAGCCAACAAGCTATTAGGGGAGGCAGATAACAACAAGAACCATCGTGGTGAGTGTTCGTTCTCCGGCCCTTCACTCGATTCTAGTAATGTCTCTCTCTCTGTCCCTCGTAGAAAATTTAAAAAAAAACCTCTTGTGGTACCCTGTTGTCACCCTGGTATCTAGAAATTCATATTCCTTTTTTTTAAATTATTTTTTAATCGAAACCATTTACAGGCAGATATTTTGCTGGTTTCGCCAGTCTACCATCTATGCACCACTGTTCAATATCTTGTTTTTTACGTCAGTGATCAATCTCTTATTTCTATGTGTGTGTGTTTGTGTGTACAGATCCCTCCATGCACGGTCTAACCAACGGACACACCAACGACAAGATGGCTGCGTCCAAGCACGGTCAGACTGCACCCGAGAAACCGCTGAGGCGGCCCATGAGACTGGAAGCTCTGCCGACCGGGAAATCCAAGAAAGGCAAGAAGAAGAGCCAGAATGCACTGGAACCATTGTAGATGGTTCGAAGCAAAAGTTGAGTGAACGTGGAGAGGGGATCTATGTGTTTTGGTAAGCGGGGGTGGGGGAAGGGAGTGGGGCAGTTGTGTTAGAAAAAGAGGTGTCAACGTGTGGAAAGTAACTGGAATGGTCATGAGACTAGGTTACTTAACTTTCTAGCAGGTTCGTCAAGGAAGGCAAGACGAAGAGGCAGAATTCATCAGATGGGCTTGGAGAGGATAGAAAGGAGAGAGGGTCAAAGGTGATCAGTATTTTCCCCCCAAAAAAAATTATGCTAGAAAGTCAAATAATGGTCACTTAGCAAGCAGAATTTCTAAATATTATCCTAGCACACTGTAGCATACGCATTAGAGCCTATACCGCAATTTTTTCTCTGGATTTTCATAAAGCCCCAACATTAGCTTAGATTTTCTTTGGGACATCCAAGTCCCCACAATTGAATAGTCCCCCCTGTATTCCCCACCGATTCCACGTGAACATCCCTGTCTGTGCTCCTCAAATCCACTGCTTCCATAACCCCTGTTCTCTGGGCTCATGTTTTTTCATCAGTAGCTAGAATGGAAAGTTTTGCAATGGAGATATTTTTATGATATTATTTATTTTTTGGGCGGTTATGACCAAATTTGCTGGATTTAAAAATAAGCAGATTTGGTGACAGTTTTGTGATCTGGACTCAAGTCACCAGTAAATCTATGTTGGTGCAAAAATTTCCTCACAGGTGTCGCAATTTAAACAGGGTTTCTAAAAAATGTGAAGTTTTTGTAAGTTTACAAAGGTTTGCTCCTTTGTACATATCAGCTTTTCTTTAGTAACACATACCGCATAATGTTTGGGATATCCACAAGACATCTTAGCATGTCAGTGATAACTAGAGACCAATTAAAGTCAGTATTAGGTATAGGTGGTAGCCTATGAAGGTAGTGTGGTCCTGTCTTCGACTGTGAAAGGTCACAAGGTCGGACCATTCGTATTCAAACTGTTCCATATTGTACTGAACACATGTAGCCTACACGTTAGGCTAGCTTGAACTATCGTTTTCTTCTCTAAAGATTTCGCCCACTTTCAAAAGCTTGATAAATGATTCTTCAAAAGAAAATGATTCAAACTTTTGTGATCAAGGCCTCTACCAGTCCCTGTCATCATATGTTATGCACTTAGAATTTTGCATGTCGATACGAAGCGAACTTTGCTACCGTTTTTTAAGTAACAAGAAAACATCTAGCAGCATAAATAGCCGTCGTCATACCCAGAGGAAGGGGAATTTTTGAGAATGTAGATTGCATCATGATTCTAAAGTAATCTATCACTGCGACTTTATGTTATAAGTTGATGTTTTGTCTCAATTGCTAACGTGGTACTGTTTTTTGGCATCTTATATGCCACAAATAAACAACGCTAGCATCTTTCAACCTACCGACACGAAAAACAACACAAAAAAGATGATATTTGTGAAGAAAGCTGCGGCAAAAAAGCCAGTACTGTAACTCTGTAAAAGAACATCGTAGAATTACGATATGTTGAAGATAGGCTACTGTCGCATTTCATCTTGACCTTCGTCGGGATGATATCTCAGTTTAAGTGATTACCATTGATAGTTCAGTGACATGTTCTTGATGAAGACAGTCAATGTCATTTTATGCCTCTCAGTATGGTTCTTAAAAGATGAATGACCCCATGATCTATGTGTTTTTATTATTCAAGTGAACGTGATCGCAAGGAATTTATGACTCGGGTTCTACACTGGACCTATGGAAGAAATTGTATTTATATATCTGGTAATTTTGTTCTCTCCATGGGTTACGTCAATCCTCAATTTCTTTATTATTTTTTGCAAGAAATTATTTTTTTCTGGTGAGTATAAAAGCTGGTCTCTGTTGTCGTTAAGGAATAGTCTAAATGTGAGTCTGTTTATTTCTTATCTAAAGACGAAAGAAGAAAAAGAAAAAAAAAATAATTGTACTTAGGGTTGTAATTATTTATGTACAACTATTTTAAGTATTGGTGGAAAGTGTATATGCAGTGACCTTGCATTATTATTTATTTTGATAATATATATTTTTTGTAGTATATTTATTTCACGCCAAGAAGTCTGTGAACATCACAGAACGTTTGAGTCGTTTTGGTTCCGTTCGCTGTACTCGTCGCTTCTAATTGTATATCGAAAATGCACAAAGACTTTTCATCATCTTCTGCACGCATGCTTCCAAGATTTCTGGGCATCTTATAATTCTTTTGGAAAAAAATGTTATGGAGTAAGTTGGGAGGTAAAGGTGGGACTAATTTAAATTTATCTTGAAGATATCCTTATTTTTATTTATTTTTTTTGGGGGGTAGGGAGTATATTTTTTCAAGAATTCTCGTGACTGATAAAGTTAATTCGGTAAACTTAAATCATTTGTTCAAAACAGGAAAGGAACAATCAGTCTGTGAGTCATTCTGGGAGACAGACAAACAGACAGACATATATACATACATACAAAGAAGTCTGACATTCAGGGATTCAGTCAGCCATTCACTGATGGACAGAGAGACACATAAATGCAGATTGACTCAGTCTGTCAATCATTCATACACTTACAGACAGGCAGACATATACAAACATACATAGAGACCAACAAGAAGTCTTTCTAACAGCCACAAACAAATATCAAAATAAACTAACCTTTGTAATTTCACATTAACCATGTTAAAACTTCTTTGCCATCCCTGTGGCATAGTTAAGTGGCAAGATATTTGAAAATTTAAATATCTTCTCATCTGATACTTATTGGGAAAGATTCATTTACCATTCTATAGTTGGAGGGTTAGTTGTTAGTTATGTGTAAAGACCAGTCTGTAGTCTCAAACAGACACACCATTGTTTTATCAAGAGTCCCAGTGGTCGTAATACCTTGATGGTAGTCGTATACAGTCGGGAAAAAATATCATTTTATATTTATCACTTCCGGCGTTCTAAGAGTGAGGAGTATGTTTCTGTTTTTGTTTATCCCTTTCAAAACCTTGATGTCTTCCTTATGATAGCCTTTTCATCTCTGTTAAATATTTTGGAGGCAATTTTGAGCAATTTGTAGCCTCTGTGGATTGGAAAAAAAATGTGTGTGTGTGTAATATCTGCTTGATGGAGACTGGTTTCATCGATCATTCCCCTGGGGGTTTATTGTAAATAGCAATGTATATTGTTTGCTTCCAAGCTTATAACGTAGCTTCATTACGTGTAATGTTTAATGAAAGGAGTGGCTATGTGCAACCATTGAATATGTCATTGTTTCATTCGTGTTATGTTTGTGGTACAGCAAAAGAACTTGGGACACTTCATAAATGAGCTGAGACTCTTTTGAGTAAAAAAAAAAAAAAAATCGTTATTTTGAAGCTGAAAATGATGCTCGAGTTTACTCTCAAATGCATTCATGATGTTGAATCCAATGGGTTTTGACTTGGGGAAGGGGTGGGGAGGGTTGTGGGCAGACACCAAAACATTTCAATGTTTTTTTGTCTATTTCTGCCCTACGAAATTCAAGTTTTGTTTTGATGAAGCTGTGAGGGGGATTGTTTGCTCTGTGAGTTTTCACATGCTCTGTGAACACTCTGTCTCTTTTTGTCATTTTTCGTTTTTTTCTTCATCAGATATTAGATCAATTCTATCATTCTTTCCACGCTTTCATAACACAGATATTTATTAATTAATCTGCATATTTTCCTCAAGACAAAGAGAACGAAATTTATTTTGCTATGCATTCCAGATATTTACTATTTTTAAGTTTATGCAAATGTTATCATTTAAAGAAAAATGTTTATAAGATAAGTTACAAATATTGTAGTAGGAGATGAAATATGTACTTAACATTCTGTTTCATGTTTGAATATTTAGTTAGCCTAATAAATTTAAGTTAGGGGGAAATTAATAACTAAGCGTAAACAGGCAGCCTTTTGCATAATATTGAAAGGATATTATTGTACAAGATGAACATGGTAGCCTAACATGTCAGCTATATGGGAAATTGCTACCTAGGCTGAATAGGTAATCTAATGCATATGCTACGTTGGGTATTGGTGACTAGATCGAAAATACTTTGAACCATATTTGCTTTCTCATGGTGTCAGGGTTGTAGCCATGGAAACAGGAAATGATCATGGCACAAGAATGACCCGAAAATGCTCTTTATAGAAGAGCAAGGACAAATACGAAAATTTAAAAAGAATTTAAATTACACCATTCCATGGTAACTAAGGAATCCAAGTTTAAAGAAACTTGAAATTTTCGGCATTTATCTTTTTCCCAATAACTGGGAATTAATCAAGGTCATTTGTCATAGACTACCTTACAGTATCTTGTATTCCTCTCGATGTTAGTCACGTCAAAGTGTTCTTTTAAAAATCCCTCTGGTCTGGCCAATATAAAACGTCTTTCAGTTTCGTTGAAGGCCAGCAGTCTGAGAAAAAGAATCATCTAACACTCGATAGTCGTACTCATGTTTCTTTTGTTAACTCATTGGCGTATTCAAGATGTGTAGTCAGTCTAGTTCCAGTTAATAGTCTTAAATTCAGTTTTAGAGGGTGTCAATATTACAAAAGAAACCTTGTTATGCTTGTGCAATAGATGTCATATTTATCTCTCATATTTATGTCACATTCTTAAGAATTTTCTCTTCATAAATGTATATCTATATATTTTTTTGTTGCTTCATTAAATTCTACAACTTGTGGACCGAAACGAATATGCAATGGTGTCCTGTGGAAGGGTTTTCCCTTTTGGAAATTCTTTTGTTTAAGTTTTGAGGAGAGATAAGACAGTTAATGATAAGATTTATTGAACATATTTATAGGCAGGTTTGTTTGGGTTTTAACAGAGTTAAATATACAGCTAATGTGCATTTGTTAAACTGACAGATGTTAACATTTTTATTTTTAACCCATGAATAGTGGTTTAGGTTGTAAATGTATGAAGGGGGTGGGCAGAGGAGAGGGGGCTGGGGGGTTGGGCGAGGGGCTGGAAGGAGAGTTAGGTGTACATGATAATTAAAACAATGTTGAACCTCAAATGGTGTAAGATTATCATTGATGTTAAGTTATTAATAGTAGATGTTACCGCTATGAAGTAAAAGTATTCTCAAAGTCAGCTTTGATGGTCGTCGTTATCTCCAACGTGTGACAACATAGTATCGATATATAGTGTGTGATGAAAGTATTCTTGTAGTTATGATGTGCTTTGTGTGAGTCAAATAGATGGTTTAGAACATGAATCAGTTTTTAATGTCCGTCTTCATTTATCATCCTCTTCTTCTTTACCGCCCCCCCCCCCCCCCGATGAGATTTTATTTTCCTGGGATGGGTGCAATAACCATTTCTGTACAGGATTTGGGGGTAGGGAGGATTTGTGGGCAGGGAGGATTTGTGGGCAGGGAGGATTTGTGGGCAGTGAGGATTTGTGGGCAGGGAGGATATGGGGAGAGGGTGGTGGGACTAAGATGTGTCATCCAGTGGAAGGGTCTATGGGGGGAGGAGTAATGTCTTTTATAGAAATGTTTGTAAAATGAAGGGTGAGGATGCAAAATGGTGCAATATTTTGCAATATGAAACAAAGTCGGAGAATTTTCAACTTATACTGTACAATATCATTTTGTTGTTGTAATATGATGTCTGGGGTGGGGGGATTCCCCTTGATTGTATACTGGAGGGAGGGAAATCTCCCAAGTGTATATGGTTTTGCCATGTTCTGGGAGGGAGTGTAGGTGGATTTAAGAATGACTGGCTTTTTTGAGATTTATAGTGGTGAAGTTAACGATTTACCAAAAGTGAAGGCTGGTGGGGGGGGGGGGGGAGGGTGGGTTCTGGACAGCAAATCAATATTTCTGCAAACTTACAGATTAAG
>KN885289.1:35582-65928 GCA_000934455.1 Apostichopus parvimensis
CAACTCGTACTGTGATACATTCTTCCCACTGGAACTATCTGGTGTGGTACAGAGCATATATACTGTTAATTTGGGTTATACTTAAGGTACAGATGATAAACAGCTCTGTAGGCTTATTACAGTTTATTTCTTTCATTACTTGTATACAGGCAGAAGATATGCATGTCCCATATATACCACAGTAATACCTCTCACATATTGTCATTCACTGACTGAATATTGCTAAAGACAGGTCTCACAGACAAACAATTTTTGGCAACATAATAAATTACCTACTTTGGAAGCAGAATTTTATTACCCTTACACTGCAACTTAAATGTTGTTCTTCACAATACAGAAGACAAATAAACACCAGATCTTTAATCTCTTTGAGCTTTCCATTGTCCATCCTGCCTCTGGTCATTGTGAAGTGGGTATTGTTGTTTATTGATTGTCCTCAAAGTGTTGTCTTCTTGTGACACATCACCCACCCAATGCAGTGTTTGTATGTATCTTGTACAATGAGTCACCATGTACAGCTTGGCCAGCATGAAGTAATTTACCTGGACCTGTTGTAGTGTTTTACAGACTTTTAAGATACTGTAGCTGTGGCCACAGATTGTCTACTGGAGACCAAATGTACTGTAGTGTTCTACAGATGTCTCGGCTCACAAGTTTGTGTTAAAGTTGAGTTAAACTAAAGTTGGTAAACATCAATGCCAAGGAAATCGAGCTACGGCAAACACAGCTTTGCTTATTCAACTTCTGAGAGTGCGATTTAATGTTAATTGCAACACTTCGTATTGATCCTACAGGTGCTTTTGCATGTCATATGTACAGTACATGTATAACAGCCATACATGGTGCACACAATGTTTGAGATGCACAGAGCTACTGTTTGTGGCAATTGCATGAATTATTAACCAGAACAACACAAATTAAAAATACTGTAGCTGTGGTCACATATTGTCTACTGGACAGATATGTACTATTGTTTTCAACAGCTGTCTCTCCTCACAAGTTTGTGTTTAACTAAAGTTGGTAAACATCAATGCCAAGGAAATCCAGCTCTTAGGGCAAACACAGCTTTGCTTACTCAACTTCTGAGATTGCGATCTAATGTTAATTGCAACACTTCACTAATGGATCATCCCTGATCCCATGCTGACATTACGTGTCTTGTGTACATACACACTATAACAGCCATGTGTGGTGCACACACTGTTTGAGATACATGTATGTGCCGTATACTGTATCAAGTACTTTGCATGTATTGATACCAGAACAAATTAGAGAAAAGATACTGACAGACTTATAAATGGGTAAAATAATGAATTAAGATAAAATCTAGCCTTAGTCTGCAAATTTGAGATGTTTATTTCCACACAATGGTGTACACACAAAACATGTAAGAAGGTGAAGGATTGAAGAACTAAGCCTTTTATATTTACAGTCCCCTCCCTCTCATTGCCATGAAGTGGGTATAGGCTACTTGAAGATTAACTCAAGATGGTTTTCAAAGAGATGAAATTATGCAAGATGAATGTTGTAGATTATAAATTACATTTTAAAACAAAGAAAAAGAAAAAAAAAAGACCTGAAATTTGTGTCTATTTACCCTCGTTGTCACCAAGCCATACTCCTACCTTAACTGGCAGATATCATCTTTCTAGATATTGACAAAATTTTCTCTTGGTTTTCATTTTGAGTATGTTTGTTTCAAACGAACCAATTAAATCAGTTTAGCCTTGTGCAGGACTGAGGACTTTGTCATACGATATATTTGTGTGATCTACACAGACATATCACACTAGTTAATTAACATACTAATAAACATGTACTTGTAATTACAGTAGTACCATTACTATCTTAAGGACAAGTACATACAGTAGTGTTTAACAGAGTGATACAGAATGGTAAATAACAAATAAAATGTCTGGACTCTAATAATCTCTTTCGATGAGACAGAGAATTAACGTTAGGTCATCCATATGAGATGATTTTACATATATCTAGAAAACGTGTTTTTTACGCAATTTTGTCACTCATAATATTATAGCCATTGGGGAAATTTCAAATTTGTAGTCAAGAATGAGCTTTAAAATCAGAACTTTGATAGGTCCATCAGAAGATTCCGACCCTAGTCAGAACGACTGACTCTAAGACCAACTCAGAGACTAAATTGAATATCATCTGAACATTTCTGACCTAGGTAAAATGACTATGACAAACTAACAGCATGTAACCGTGACAAGCTGCTCAACATTGACTCAGTACTGATATTTCTATAATATTATGTCTTAGTCTTCATCATAGCATGTATACAACTTACTGTATTTTAGAGGACGTTTGCAGAACTTTGAAAAGCTCAGAAATTTATATGTTGAAATGATTCATAATACTGGGAATCTATTACATTAATTATACCTGGCTCATTACTGTATTACTGTGTGTGCGCTCTCCATGGTTTTCCTTTCGCTCCATCTTAGGCACCTTCTGTCTACACATGATGTAGTCTGAAGTGAGACTGTAACACAGCAAAAGAACTAACACTAATTTGATACAAAAGTTGTAATTGGTCTCCCCGAAGGGAAAACTATGGAGTCACTCTTTCCCGACCATGCAAAAGTTGTGAGGGGGACCGCGGATAGCGAAGTCGGCGATGACTATAATGCGGATCGCAAAGTCGGTAATTACCGTTACGGTTAGATTCGTCCAACACTGCAGCATACAGATATGTGATACTCAAAGCCAAAGCCAAAGTGAATTAATTAAGTCACAGGAGTCTATGCCTTATAAGTTCTTCATTAGCGCCCTCATTACTTTCGGAAAACATTTCATACGCCTCCATTACTTTTGGGGAACATTTCATACCGTAGTTTTAAGTTTTGTATTTTATCTACATATATCTTGTTTAATAGCACTATCCATGCTTGTGTGTACGTTTTATTGTGAAACAACTAATAATGTTTAAAGCTAAAACTAAGGCTGTATATAAAGCGCCTTGAGCAGTGACTTTTGTCGACTGATTTGGCGCTAGATATAAGTCTCATTTATTATTATTAAATATATATCTCTCCAATATGAAAGCATGTAAACAGGTTCAGTTCATACAGGGGTGCCGGGGGGGGGGGAGGGAGGGAGTGGGTGAGCTACAGTAGTCCATGCAGATTTGTAAATTATCAGGCAATACTTAATATGATAAATTATACAATAAATTAATTGCTATTATATGACAAATATTAATTGCTAATTATATGATAAAATAATTAATATATGATAAATTATCAGGGAATAATTTAACCTGTATTTTAGTGCTAATTGCAAAAATGTGCAGATTGCTAATCAAAATATTTAGCAGTTTTTGTCCATAGGTAGTAGGTACAGTATTGACTTCACTCCCCACTAACCTGTCTCCTAATACCCTAAGCACACCTATCTACCTATCATAAGGGGACATTCGAAGCCTTCAAAATATATATATTGGAATGCTAAATTAAATTCCCTGTTCATATCATTTTGACTCACTTAGCTTCATTTCATAACATATATTTTATAAAGTGTAATTTATTTAAACTAAAACTAAACTAAACAGTACTGACACCTTGACCTACACTCTAAGGTGGTTTTAGTGAACTTGAATGGGTCACGTTGTACCGGTTAAAGTAAAATAACTGTCTGCCTAAATTCAATGGGGCTCAGCAGAGGGCCTGTTGCTAAGTATTGATTCACTTCTGAAGGTTTAACAGTAGTCCATTCATAGCATGTACATACACATATGTACGTCAGAGAAGAAGACAATGTGTGTGCTATTGACCATTGTTACCACCGCTCCGGGCGGGCATGACCACTGACTGTATATACACGTCCTTGAGAAACAATGGTTCTATTGATATGCAAATTAAATGTACACACATTCTTATGTATACAGTGCATACATTTATCTTGACATACCATGTGCCTTGTGGTGTTATAAAAGGCTTTGAGGGATGTGACGTTGACGGCCAATGCGTGGCCTTTGTTGAAAACACAGGTCAAGTTGGGGGTATAATTTGTAGCCTATGGGATAATGAACTTGTACTATATTAAGTATGCATCCATGGTCAGTAAATTAACAACGGTCGGTCAAGTTTGCTACGGCCCACGTAGAAATGGGTCATAACCTTCGTTACAGTGTGATGTACATATAGTGCATTATTTCAAACTCAGGAAATAAAAAGTAAATTTGGATCAGACCGGTGAAGATCCCCGCTTTGAAACTCCATCGACATAATCTCTTTCTTTTTTCGTCGAGTTTTGTTTCTTATGATAACTATTGCTGGCTGTTTGGATCAAGTCGCTTGGTTTTTTGTGGCCATGCAGGCACTCTCTGTCTTGAGTGACTGTTATTAAAAGGAAACCTATGTAGGTTATACTAGGATATATATATATTCAAAAGAGTTTGGTTTTGTGACTGTTTATACATGTTTGCTTTGAAATTAGAAATCATTTTCTTGAATGGCTGGATGTTAACTTTATTATTAATTAGTACTATCAACTGTTCTGTATGGAACTATGGATTTTAAGGTAGGTGTGTAGTATGTTATAAATTTTAGTTGCTAATTGTGAAATAAAAATCATTGTAATATATTTAAGTTGAGCTAGATATATGCTTCATTTATGACTACAATTTGTAATCAAAGAAAAAAAAATAGAAAAAAAAAAGAAAACAAGAATTGCAATGCATAATGGTGGCCACATTGTGTGATACATGGTAGGCAACAAAGTCTGAAACTAGAAATCATTTTGATTAGTTGCTAGATTGCTTAATTTATTACCACAATTTATAATTAAAGAAATTAAGAATTATAAAAAGAATTCCAATGCATACTGGTGGCCGCATTGTGTGGTACATGGTAGGCAATAAAGTCTGTTGGGTATTGTTACAATTTAAAAATAATTATATTTTTGGGGGATGGCTGAACTGTAATGTAGGAACAATATAAAAGTACTGTGTGTCGGGCTTGATCAAGTCTTCAGACTTGTACGTGAAGAAACATTAAAAGTGTGATATATCACTCAGAGGAATGAGATTTTATTGTTTAAAGGTGTTTGGGAAAGTTGTTCACGACAGTTATTATCTCAGGGATGTGCCCACGCCCAGCACTGTCTTAAAAATTGTGAATCCCGCCCAGCACTATTTTCATCTAAAATCCCTACATTCCTAACAATATATTCAACATAAATTGGGCCTAGCCTATAGATGCCAAAATCATACAGACTAATAATGCATCAGTTACGCATGCGAGAAACATTACTTACGGCACTCAATCGGTCCCTTGTAAAATCTCTCTGAAACAAACTAATAACTTTTACCAGACTGTACGTAATATATTTCACTAAAAAAAATTTAAAATGTAAATTGTTAGCCAAACTAGTGTATATGTGCTTTAAAAGCTACACAGGTGCCAGCATTTGGCATCTGAGCACCTTCAAAAATCAAAAATTTTTTTAAGGAGAGGGGGATACCCCCTCCCCCTTAGACTTCTCCCCAGGATGGCGATCAATAGTGATGGTTTCGGTTCACAGATCCTTAAATAACTCAAAAGTACAACTTTTCAATTCACTGATAGTTTATCTTTTCCATTCCTTTCTGTTCTTCGATTCCATCCTCTCAAGGTGCCGAGATCTAAATATATCTTTCTACCTTTGTTGAAAAGAAAAGGAAGATTTTACTCCTTCAACATCACTGATTAATTGGCACTGTAAAATATCTAAATTCCTATTTAAACAGACCTTCCCCTAAGCTTTCATGGTCCGTCGATTTCAGCATTGAAAACTGTGAGGTGGCCAGTTCCTCAGCTGAGTTTATTTTTTACACAAGGAGTAATCCATGGATGCATGAAATCTCTTGAATAGCTTCTCAATTCTGATTGTTGATAAAAAGGATGTTACTTTGCATACAACCCTACCATCATTATAAACTTGTGGTTCAAACCAAGCCTTGTAAGTGGGCCCTTGTGGAGACCATACAATGTATACCCAGACTGTGTACTTGTTCTTAACACTATGATTTAACCGATCCCTCAAAGAAACTTAAAATCCTTTGAGCGGGCTCACCACGGAATAAACTATTTGCTGCTGGTTGGAAGGATTAAAATATACTGCCTCTGGTGTGGTAGGAGTTTCTCAATAAACATTGAGAAAAGCCTTTGTGAGGTTCAGCGAGCTGCTTTTCCTGGCTTGAATAATTGTCTTTTTCTTGTGTGTGTGTACATATAGTAAGTATATACTGTAGCCTGTATAGAATATCCTGGGGTTTGTTTATTAAATTCCTCCCCAGACTATAGTCATTAAATTGGGTTGTTTATCTGACCGCTGTAAATAAACTTTGCTGAACTTTGAAGATTTAAATGGTGTATAAACTTAGTAGGCAATTAACATCTCGTGGGTCCACCTTTTAATCTCATGCAGTTAAGCAGGAATATTTGGATTGGCCAGAACATCTAAGAGTTTGACTGTGGAAGGTTAAAGTTCACAATTGCAAGTTGCAAGCATATACAGTTCATGTGAGGATTTGGATTTTGCAATCAATTTTGAGCTTGGAGATATATATAGTTATTGTATGTGTGGGGAATAGTTGAGGTGCCATTTTGTACAGGACTTAACATTACTGTGGTAAAACATTGTGTGCCTTGTGCAGTCTTTGAATGGTAAGTTGGTTTTTTAAAAGTATATTTGGTTAGGCCCTAACATATAGGTTTGCAGAGATATCTAGGCCTATCTCAAAATTTATACAGCTCACAGCACATATATATGCAAGGATTCGTTTTCTCTTCATTCTATGGTCCTTGTGAAGGTGGGGGAGGAGGGGATGGGGGGAGGGGGTTGGGATGACTAAGAAAAGAGAAAAATTTTCCAGTAAATTTGTGATGTTTCTAGGTAAATAGTTAAATGTGGAACTCTACATCAAACTGCATATTTTCTGCCTTTGAGGCAGTGGAGCTTATGGGATCAAGTCCCACTCATCGCCGGTGTGTTTTATTTTGGACTCTACCATTCGAAAATAGGTTGGCTTCAAGTTTTTAACAGCATTCGTAAAAGGTCGGCATAGGTTAGGGATTGATAACAATAGTATAAATAATATTAATTGACTAAATTAATTAATATAGATTTGGGATGTGAAGTGATATTCTCAAAAAAATTGAGAACCACATTTATACAAAGACTGTTTTAGACTCTGCTCAAATTCAGAACAGCCCTCTCTTAATAGTGGAATGTATTGGTACATTATCCCAGCTTATTTTAAAAAAATTACATGCATTTGTGTAAACTTTGTGCACAAAGTACTACACTGGCTATACTAATGAAGTCACACTATAAATTCAGTTTGGGTTAGTTTGTATAACAGGCAATAAATTTAAGGTATCACAATCAGAATTTTAATAGCTATGGGTCAAACTTTTCCCATTTTGATTGCTCCATAAATTTATTTAATTATGGGAATTTTACAGTAGGAAAATAGTTTGTCATTTGACAAAACACTTACAGTAACACTTAAGTATGTAATTGTGTAAACTGTCTATTTATTATTATTTTTTTCGGGGGGGGGAGGGGCTACATGCTCATACCAGTATTTTTGTATACTGTACTTAAAAGAAATATAGCTCACTCATCAACCCAAATACACTTTGCATTACCACATAGTTCATACATATATAACCATGCACACATAGAGCTTTACAGTACATAATTACCATAAACTGTACGGCATTCAGCCACATTTTTACAGTACAGTAGCTTCCTGACCTGTACAAAGCACACACACTGTAATATCACATCTATGCACACTGTAATATCACACATAAACCAGCAACAAAGAACATCCTGCCCTCACTTTAATTAAAAGTTTTCCAACTCCTCCCAAACAAAGGACTTGGGCTCGTTGTAATCCGAACCTCGGTGCGGCGGGTTAATTCATACTTCTGGCTGTAAGTGTAATTAGAGATTCAGGAATTAATACCAGTCACTGCATGAGTTCTATGATCTATCAGTTATTTATGAGGTATTATATATGTTGGTACAGTAGTAATTGTATTGTTTGCCCTGCATGAGAACTCTGCAGTTGGCTAGCAATATTTTTTTTTTACTCACGCATATTAATACTTACATGTATGTTTGTGCAGGGTTGGGAGAGTTCATTAACTGGCAGATACAGTAGTTAAATAACGGGTAGAGCTGCACAACTTGTGTGTGTGTGAGTGTGTTTGGCTTCAGATTGTCACAGTTTGTTATGGTCTGTGGTAGTAGTATGCAGTGATGTAAACATGTATGTGCAGGTCAAGTTTATGATGTGTACCGTGTTACTGTAGGCCCTTTGCATAAAATGGGGTATACATGAAATGTAGGTATCATATCTGTATCGCGTAATCTTCATACATATTGGCTACGGATGGAATATTAATATCAATTGTGTGTTTTTGATACATTGTGGAAGTGTTCGTCAAATACTCAGTCTACAAGTCTTTGTACTGAAAGGAGTGAAAAAGACACCGGGTGTGCTGCTGATGCTTTGTTTTCTGGGAGGAAATGGTTTTGTTGTTGTAAAACTACCTTGTTTACTGTAAGTGCATATTATTTATATACTGTATACTGAGAATTATTGCTTTTAAAGCAGGAGTGTGTATATATTGCATGTGTGCATATGTATAGGGTTGGATGTAGGAATCAGATCTCATTACTTTTTTCTGCATTTAAAAAGGTTTGGGAATTCTTTTGCTAGGTTCTTGTTACTTTAATTTTGTAAATTGCTCGTAGTTTTATTAATTAGTCGCTATCTGTTTCATTATAGTTTTGCGATTATACTTTTTGGTGTTTTTGATGATAGATGGTATTTGTTGATATAGTAAATTGTCAATATTTTTGCTAGTAATGTCTATGTTGATATTTGTTGAAATATAGTAAATTCTGGATATTTATGGTACTGTTTATGTTGATATTGTTGATATAGTAAATTGTCAATATGTTTGGTACTGCCTTACATTGATATATAAATGGTACTGTTGATAAAGTATTATCAATATCTATGGTACTGTTTATTGTTGGTATAGTATTATCAATATATCTTTCTATGTTATTGTTTATTGTTGATATAGTATTATCAATATTTATTGTACTGTTTATTGTTGATAAATCAATATCTATGGTACTGTTTATGTTGATCTTTTCACTTGTTCTTTTGTAAAATAATTTGCTTTCTTTGTAAAGCGCCTTCAGCTGTGACTTTTGTTTACTGATTTGGCGCTATATAAGTCTCATTTATTATTATTATTATTTATAGTATATATGCTGATATAGTATACATACACTATGTGTGTGTGAGTAATTTATTTAGACCCCATCTCAAAATACAAAGTTAGGGCAAGTTACTAAACAAGTGTAAATAGAACAGTTTTTCTACACAGGAAGAAGTATTTTATAAGAGACCAAATTCAGGAACATTGAATTCCGGGTGGAGGCCGGAGGATGTTGAAAATGGGAATATCTGTTAATTTATGGAGAGCATGCATGCTATACATGGAGTTGAAACATATAAACCAATTAAATTCATTAAATAAAACAAAGCCTTTTCATGACCGCTTCACACACTTTTTTTTTTAATTTTAAACTGTTTTAAATTTATTTTTAAATTTGTATTTTATTTTTTTATAGGTCAAGCAAACTTTGCCGCTCTAACCTTGCTGTGTTCCAGCCACGGGAGAAATCGTCATGGCCGGTCATGCAATCTTTACCAGTGGAACATTCATCCATTTAAGTCATAAGTACTCATCACCATGGCAACAGAATATGTGAACTCACACTTGGGTATTAATTTTGTATATATGTTTTTATTTTTTATAAAAAACAGACATGATTTTTACTCTAAGAAAACTTGAAGGAAAGAAACCCAGGAAATTAATTTTAAGTGAAAAAAAAAGTTTTGAGGTGCAATATTTTATAATGTGTTTTCTCCAGAAAATCTATGAATATAGGTGAAATATTGTTGTGGATGGGAGAGGGGGGATGGAAGGGGTGGGAGAGGGGGGTCTGGGAGATGGGGGCTTGGTGGTGAGTATTGGAGGGAAGTGAAGGAAAAGGAAATTGCTTTTGTGCTAGCCACTGGTGTTGTAAACTGTACTGTACTATTCATGTCTTTGTTTATCTTTGGGGGGGGGG
Organism: Apostichopus parvimensis; assembly: GCA_000934455.1. Lineage (NCBI taxonomy): Eukaryota > Metazoa > Echinodermata > Holothuroidea > Aspidochirotida > Stichopodidae > Apostichopus > Apostichopus parvimensis. Next base: position 45,756 of record KN885289.1, read on the forward strand.
AGGGGGAGCAGTGGGGAGCAGAGGTGGTGGCAGTGGGGAGGAAAGGTGGTTGTGGTAGATTATATAGCATAATAAAGTATTTGGAAAGTTTGAATACATGACCAAACCCAAGTTTGGGTATTTACAGTATGTTACACATACTCACATACTTCTGTATCTCATATTTGAATATCCATTTACTGTGTATGAGGTATGCCAAACTTTTTCATAATTTAAATAATGTAACATGTGTGCAGCTTTGACTAAGGTACTCACATGATTGCACTTTCAACATGAAGTAAAGCAATGATGATCATGCAATTATGGTAATTTATATCTCAATACAATTCAAATATTCATATTCTTCCAGGCTGACCCCCCCCCCTTCTCAGAGATGTCCCCTGGGCTATTATTTGTTTCTCAGGAATAATAGACTTACTTTCTTCAGTGTACATGTTGCACAAACGATAAAATGTCTATATATATGCAAATTTATATGCAAATTTATATTCTTTGTTTCTGAACAATATAAATAAGGCTGGGAACTTACTGTACATATTTGAGAAGAAATATTGGTCTAGACTGAGATTCATTTGAAAGAAATTTTTAGATGGACTGAGATTTGAACCTGCGACCTAAGGAAACTACTAGTAACTCCTTGCTTTCACAACCGAGCTATCCAGCCCGTAATCGCTGGCAATCCCTATTTTAGTTGTTAACTCGCTAATTGTTTTTGGTTTCTTTCTTGTTTTGGTAAAATCTCTACTCCAGAGCTCCCCAGAACACCAAGTGCTGGTTCTCAGGCCTCCAGTACCTCTGGAAGTGCACCCTCTAGCGCCACCTCGTCGGGCTCTCATCGCAACCGTCAGCTTCTGAAATCGTACCACGACTTTGCGATGCACGTCTTCAGCAACAACAAGGTCACCCAAGAGGCCGAGCGACTGTTCCTCTCTGCGGTGAGAGACGGGGATTACGAGAGGGTCGAGAACTTCTTAAAGAGAAGGAACCGTGAGGTAAAGTCCGAGTGACTCATGCTATAGACAAATTTCGCTTTTTTTTTTTTTTCCATTTTATTTATTTGTTTCTTCACAGTATAAATACAGAGAAGTTAACTAAGTGACAAAACATATATAAAAACAGGGAAAATTGTGAAAGGAAGCACTCCAAAAAAATCCCATAAGTAAATAGAGAGGACAATACAAGAAAACAGTGACACTTACAGTATATCCACCCACACACCAACCCAATACATAATTTTTCACACCCCTTACAGGCAGCCAGGGCGAGGGTGTATGTGGTCAGGTCCCTTCCCTTCAGGAAACAAGAACACCAAACATTTATTTTTCTGAACTAACCACATTTTTGGCAATGTTCAGCTATTTGTTGAGGCTCTGTCCCCATCTCAAGGATGGCCAAAAGTGCAATAAATATTTTAAGGCGGCCTACTCAGTTTCCAAATCTGTCAGGCTAATTAGGAGTCACTAAAAAAAGTTCTTATGGTCTCAGTTTCAAAGGCCTGCCAAACTATTATCCGAACTTTCTTCATGGTTGCCTTACCATTTAAGACAGTTGTACACATTTCTAAATCTCAAAACAGAAGTTAGTTCACAGGGGGATCGAAATTGGGACCACTTGTAAGACAAGATACAAATCAGACTTATATTAGTGTGGTATACATTGCTCATCCCATTGGTTAAAGTTTTGAAATAACAGAGTTTGAAAAACTTCTGCGTCAAGCATTCATCAGTGTCAACCAATATTTCTTTGGTTCATTCGTTTTTTGCTTTTCTATTCTCTCTGTCTCTCCCGCGCCTTGAGCACCCTTCCGATTGGATATGTACGCGTTATGAATCCCCATTATTATCGTTATAATTATTGATGACATCACACAATTATGTCATCTGTACAACGTGACCCAAAGCTGAGCATGTTTTATGTTCTAAGCATTATTTTGCTGACATTAAAATGCAAACAAAAAGTTAACATATTTGGTGGGAACCTCCTTGCTACTGAATAACAAACTGTCAGCAGGTATTAAAGTGGCATCCCAAAATATATCACTTATCCTTCAATGTTAAAGGGTGTGAAGAATTGCGCACAAAGAAACGTCTCATGCTGGTAATCTGACTTAGTTTCAAATGAGGTGTAACAGAAGTGTTAGACACCACCATCGATCCAAGAAAATACACACAAAGCTTGCTACCGTCGGTAACTAGACACTGGTGTACAGTCAGTACATACAGCTGCAGTGAATACCTACAGCATGGACATCTCAGGTCCAGATAAAAGATAACAAGGTATCACTTTCATTAATGTCTGCATTTTGTAGCGACATGAACAAAACGTCACTTGCAACCGACGGAAAGTTAACTTTTTCAGATGGCCGCATGCGGTTTGGGGCGAGTCTTCAATGCCTTTAAACTCTCATGGAATTTGTTGCATGGTGTGATGAAGTTTATTATTTTATCTCTCACCCTTTGTTTTCATTTCTCCTCAAGGTCGTTAACATTGACGTCAAAGACTTCAGTTCCGGCGACACCCCTCTGATAGCTGCCTGCCGGAACGGACACGCCAAGATAGTCCAGCTGCTCCTCAGGCATGGAGCAGACGTCACGTTACGGAACTATGATTGCGAGACCGCGATTAACGTCTCCTCTGTGGCACTGCGCAAGCTCTTGTTGGAGTCCGTGGAGAGATCGGGATGTTCTCATCGGCATCTCCTTCAGGCAGCATGGCAGGGCAATGTCACGGTGGTCCGACAACTTCTGGTAAATCACCCATAATTAATGTGATAACTTTCCATATTTGTCCGATATTTAGTACAAGAAGTAATTATGTATTAGGGGGTACAAACCTGAATGTATACATATGAGAGGTTCATTGTGCACCGTGTCGGAAGGATAGGCTTCAGCAGCTGCAGGATCCTGGGCGCGTATTTTTTTTCCTAGGAGGTAGGCCTCGACAAATACGGTCGCCAACCCGCCAATGGTGACTAATTTGATACTAATCGACTACATGATGCACGATAGGTGTAACCAAACTGGAAAACTACAAACTTAAATAAATGCGTAACGACAACTCAAACAGGGGTAACGCATGAATATCATGTTTTAAACACTTTTGATGAAGCACATTTTAAATAGATCGTTTTTGCTGTAAACAACTAACAGTAACACTAAACCGAGATATCCTAAGTTAGGCCATACTACCTAGGCTTATATCACACAAACACTTTGCGAGAAAAAATGGCGAGTAAATTTAACGTTTTGGTGAGTAGAATTTTAGACTCGGTCGCCAGTTGGCGAGTAGTTTTGAAAAATTTGTCGAGGCCTGCTAGGAGGGTTAGGGGCAATTATCATATATAGGCGTATCCAGAACCTCGGGCATGCGTGTCACTCGTCAAAAGTTTATGGCTAGTAGTAGTACATACAGTGTGTGCGACGCGATTCACGCGATCGCCCCTAACCCTCCTAGGAAAAAAAATAGGCATCTTGGGCAGCTAGGCTGAATCATAATCAAACAAGAGGGTGTATCTCTGAAGACCCACAGAGGCCACGGTGCAACAGATTATGTCCAAAACTTATAGTCTGTCTGTACATAATGCTGCATTTCCATTAGCATCTGACCTTTGACACTGGGGCGTACACTGGGCTTTCACAGGGTGAGTGTGGGAGGGCGATGAGGGGGAAATTCATTAGATATCGAGAAACATCATTTCTCCCTATTTTTATTATTAATTTTTTATTTTTTTTTTATTTTTAATTGATTTATCCAGTATCGTATCGCAAAACGTCCCGCAGGATGGTCAAATTCTGGAAAAAAGGTTCACAGATCTTGAGCAGTTTTGCACGCAGCAACCGTTGTATATTATATGGGACAAAGTTCAAAATTGCTACACAACTGTTATACAAAATTTGAATACCAAATTATTCCCTAATCCTTTGTTCTCTCTAAGTTTGCTCTATGTAGACCAACAAGGGTCACATCTCGGACTTATGTTAAGTGATTTGTTTTGTGTGTTATTGGTATTCAAAAAGGTGTTTAGTTGAAACTACACCCCATCACCCTCCCCTCTCCCCTCTCATTCCATCCCTCTCTACCCTTTTCTACTATAAGGGGGCGTTGTGGTCAAGGCCAGTGGTTAAGGCCAGTGGACTTGTGATCTAAGGATTACAGGTTCGAGTCCTGGCCAGATCATTGCGTTGTGTCCTTGGGCAAGGCACTTCATCTCCATTGCCTCTCTTCACCCAGGTGTATAAATTGGGACTTGCGAGGTGACTTGTAAATATAGTTGCGTGCGCCGGTTTGTGGCTGCACCCTATGGGAAGTCCCCCAGGGGACACATGGCTGTGGTGCACTGTGGTGCCCCAGGAGAGATTGTTTGAATTGTGCACACTTTGGTATGTAGGTGTGACATGTTACCAATGACCAGGGTTAAGTACAGCGCGGCAAGACTTTATTGTAAGTTGTGCTATATAAGAACTGTTAATTATTATTATTATTATAAGTGTACACAGTACAACCGGCCTGAGAGTTTATCTGCAGTTCTTCTTGATTTAATAATATCTGGAGTCTTAAATTTTCTAGTTTGTTTTTTCAAGAAAAATTATTTTTAATTAGAGCTGGTATTGCTTACTGACTGTAGGGAATGTTCATCATGTAACTTTAAAAAATGTATTTTTTTGGTCATGACCATTTTTTAGAAAGAGGGAAAGTTCCTGGACGTGAACTGTGAGAACGAAGACGGTTTCACTCCGCTTCTACTGGTCACGAGAGACATCAAGGTCTTCCTCAAATGTGAGTAGAATTTTACTGGAATCAAGACATTAGTATCATTATTATTATTCATGGTGGAAACTTGGTTGTTGATGTACGATTGCCGTGTTTATTGACACCTATGAACGACATTGTCCTTACCACTCTAATAGGCATTAGGAATAATGGAAATGGCTCCAAGTTCCATAAAATGCCATCAAAGATTGACCATTTTACAAGTCTTTTCTCAATTATAGTTATATTTATGAATAAACATTAACAAATTATGCACATTGATGATGTACAAGAAGTGACTGCCCAATTTTCTGTGTTTATGGACACCTATGAACGACATTGTCCTGATCACTCTAATAGGCATTAGAAATCATGGAAGAAATGGCTCCAACTTCCATAAAATTCCATCAAAAATCGACCATTTTACAAGTCTTTTCTCAATTGTAGTTATATTTATGAATAAACATTAGCAAATTATGCACATTGATGATGTACAAGAAGTAACTGCCTAAATTTCTGTTATGTGGTATCCCTTTGTTTTGTTTCAAGGACAATGAAACACAGGTTTGTGTGCCTAAGGACGATTTTTTTGAAATATTACTGTCTTCTTTTACGAGAGGAACATCACATTATTCAAATGATACATGCGGGCATGCAATTAGTGCTTAACTTATTAAGGGGTAAAATAAGAAATTTTGATGAGCACTACATTCCATGTCATTGTTTGAACATATTTAATGAGTTTACCAGATTGATGAAAACTTCAAATGTGTATATCTTGGATACAAAATAGCTTTCTGAAAAATTTCAGCAAATTTTAAATGAGATTATCACACACAACAAATGTATTGATTATGGGGCAAATTGGCTAGGCATCCATAGTGCTTTAAATTCAATTGATAGAAACTTCCAAGAGTCATCGAACATAACTGTAAAATTTGAAATGATTTAGATAAGAATAATTTGGTAAGTGTTGTCAACCAATATTTTGGTCAGAGTAAAGTTTTGACTGCAGTTTTGATCGTCCGAGACGACCAAATTCCTGTTTTGACAATCAAAACCAGCTTTGGAGGTCGTGCGGTGAAGGACCAGTTGTTTACATCAAATTCAGATTGAAAACTAAATACCCTGAAAATGAATAAAAAGGATATAATGATGTTGATCCCCTGTCACTTTGGGACAGGAAATATAGGATCCAGGTGTGGGTTTTTGCTTTGCATGTATCATAAAAAGTTTTTAGTTGGTGGGTTGTTATATATGTCAACTACCTAAAAGTTCATGTTTTTGGAGTTCAAGCCTTCATTTGAGCAAAAGACAGAAGGATTCTATAGGTAGACCGTCTAGTTTCAGATTTCCCAAAATGAGATCATGCCTCACAGAATGGGATTAAAGAGGCCATTTTGGCTGCTACTTTAACAGGCACAACTATCAGCTGTCAGTTTGCTCTTTTAGATATCAAATTTTAGTAGAATTCAGAATGTTCAAGGTACGTGTTAATTAGTGTTTGCACGGGGTATCCGGGTACCCGCCCAACGCGATACTACTCGGGTCATAATTTATCACCCGAACCCTACGCAAAGTGTGATTTTTTATATTTTTGGCAAACAGATGGTTAGGCAAGATTTTCCCATTTACTTAGTGTGGTGTTAGGCTACCATGTGGTCGAAGATAACAGCAATAACGAAAGTATTCCATGGATATCTTATAACTGCGTCACAATTTCAGCTAATAAACAGATGGTTAGGCTAGATTACCCCCATGGACTTAGTGTGGTGTACATTAACACTACTAATGTAAATGTAAAATGTGCGTTACAGTGCGTAACATTTGTATAACGTTGGCATTTGCAACGTACCCAATAATCAGGACTCATTTAGCTTCCTCAGGTTCGATGAGATAACTCTTGTTTTTCCTGCATCCTTGTTTAGTCCAAACCGTCCTGAAGACATACAAGCCAGAGGAAGTCGTACGGGTCCTCCTGGGTCACCGAGCCGACCCCTCTTCTACTGATTCTGAGGGCAGGACCCCCCTGCACCATGCGGCCGCCTCTCCCAGCTCCGTAGCTCATCGGATCACTCTGTTACTGATGAAGGATAGAGAAAGCCTGGTAGCACAGGACGAAAATTCTGTCGCTCCTATCCACGTTGCGTCGAGACACGGTCAGGTGGAGGTTGTGGTGTCCTTACTGGACAATGGTGTGGACATCAATGCAAGGGGACAAGCTGGGGCTACTCCACTTCATGTTTCCGTAAGGTTTATGTACATTTAAATTAGTACGTCAGTCGATTCAGTTTTGGGTAAAGTGGGAGGCAAGGGTTAGATCGAGTGGAACAGGAAGAGGTAGGAGCAGGGCTGAAATTTCACGGTCATCAATGTCAACCAATATTTCTTTTATTCATTCGTTTTTTGCTTTCTATTCTCTCTTTCTCTCCCACGCCTTGAGCACCCTTCCGTTTGGATATGTACGTGTAATAATTCCCCATTATTATCATTATAACTTTTGATGACATCACAATCGCAGTTGAGGTTGTCCAACAGATGACTAAATTATTTATAGAAACGTACCATCAAATTTATTTCAACTCGACAACATTTACACAATGAAAATAAACACCCCTTAAAATCTGATAGTTCATGTTGGTATAACCCTCAAACAAATGTTAGAGATTGTTTAGACATCCCTACAAACCGTGGTATAAGATGGAATAAGAATTTTTTTCCCACATTTGGAACAAATTTACCTTGTTTTGTAAATTACAAAAGTTTGGTCTTTTTCCCCTTTTTTATTCAGAACCCATTATTTTTCCGGACAACCATAATTTGAGTGTAGGTTGTCCGACCGACAGGTTAAAATTTTTCTGAAAAATCAGGCCTGAGGAGGGATGTAGTTGCAGACGGAGGTGAAATTGCAGGTGGGAGAGGGTGGGGGGTGTGCTGTTGGAGTAACCCGAGACAAGAAAAATTCTGCTGCTCCCCATGCATCCACATGACATGAAGACAAGGTCAAGTGGTAGTTTGATCGGGGAATAATTTAGTGTTGGAAAGTTTGGGTAGCAGTTTAGAAGGCTCTAAGCTTTTTTCTCGCATTAATTAACTAAAATGATTGTATGTATGTATTTTAGATCCTCCTGCAAGCAGGAACTCGTGAAGAAGCCATCATTGGCTTATCAAAGCCGCAAGCTGACCGAAGTCAGTCTCTTAGATTCATATTTAACGTCCATGATTGTGAACTGTCAACAACTCTGTAACTGGACGACATACATTAATCTTGGAGTAACTCGAACTCTGTCTCATATTTCTGTCTCATATTTGAATTCCCATGATACCTGTTGACTTTAAGCAACATTTTTATAATTTTATGTTTTATCATACCCTCTTTTGTGCAATTAACTTTTCCATCTTTTTGTTAATGTTAATAGGCATCTGCAGGACAGCTGCTCATAGCCCACACACTGTTGGACAGGGGGGCTGACGTCACATTGGTCGACGATCGGGGGAACACCCCGATGGATTTGGCCAACAACAGGAAGATGAGGGCCACACTCAAAGGTAGGTAACCAAGGGACGCTAAACGAGAGAGTTGTCATCTTTTTGTGGTCAGGGCAATGGACTTACGATCTCAGAAGTGCAGGTCCAAGTCCAAGATTGGTTCATCACATTGTGTCCTTGGGCAAGACACATGAAACTCAGTGGGGCCGGCCCTCCAGCATTTTCTTGAGAGCTGCACTGTCTTAGCGATCCTAGAATTTCCATCATCTGTATAGTTTACAGATCTCTGAATGAACGTAGCACAACCGCAGGAAAGTGCTAACAACCATGCAAACACTCCGAATAACCTCGTATACAAACACACTGGAGAATTTACTAGTACATGGTTCCACTTGTGCAGTTTGGCTGAACAAAAATGACTATAAGGGAAAAAGGTTGTTTTAATACAATTAACTGTTTCAGTTGACACTTTGCAAACACTTTCGAAAGATCTCTTCCTCGATAATTATGACCTAAAATTGGATGTCCTACTAATGATCAACTGATGTTTAGTTTAGTAGGAAAAAAAGGATCAGGAGGGACACTCAAGTCCTCATCAAGGACCCTATAGAGAGAGAAAAAAAAACTGAAGACACAAACACTCAGACCCGATTACAATGCTTAAAGTGCTTGTCCAAAGCATTCTTAAACCCATTGACACTACTTGCAAGTACAACTTTCTCAGGCAAACCGTTCCACTCATTCACTACCCTATTAGAAAAAAAAGTTATGCCGAATATTAATCCTACTTTGTGACTTTTGGAGTTTAAGACAATGACCTCTGGTACAACTACTATTAGCATACATGAAAGAGTCGGTAAAGGATAAATTTTCAAAACCATACACAATCTTGAAAACCTGAATCAAGTCCCCACGTTACCTCCTAAGCTCCAGTGTGGTGAGATTCAACAGTTGTAGCCGTCTATAATAAGGAACACTCTTTAAGGAACTAATCATCCTAGTAGCCCTCCTCTGGACCTTTTCAAGTACTTCCTTATCCTTAGCAAAATAAATGTTATTGTTATGATCTGCTGTTAACTTGTCAAGTTAAGCAGAACTAGATAGGGCCGATGGGACAGCACCCTCCGTTGATTTTTGGATGTGGCTGTATTCAATCATTTGAATTGCAGCCTTTGTAGGTTTTTTTTTAGGTCTTATAAAGTTATGGATCACACCTTGCCTAGGAAAAGCCACAACATCAGTCATCAAAGGAAAAAAAGCATGACATTGAATACCTCAAAGTACTAGTGGATGTATTTGTTTAAACTCTTTCGTTTTTATTCCCAAAAAGTGTGGATGATGAACAAGGACAGTGTGGTGGATTCTACTTGCTCATGCAAAGACACTGGCATAACTACAGTGTAACCTGCTAGTAGATTTTTCGACAGGAAATTTTTTATTTTATCCATTTTCCTGCGTGGTTTTATTTCTGCGACTTAATTGCCATCAGTTTTCTACAAGATGACACAGTAGTGTCTTTTTTTCCCCTTCTGTTTGAAGCATTGTTTTTTTTTTATTGTTCTTTGTGACCCACAGAGGCATGGACAGATGCCACTCAGACTAGAAGAGGATCCACACCGGTTCTGAGCCCCGTGAAACCTCCATCTAGGAGGGACCACCGGCGTCACTCATCTTCAGAGGATACCAGCCCTAGGGACCCTGATGCTCCGATGTCTCTCACAACGAGTGAGTAAACTTTCGCCTAAGTTGTTATTGGTAATCAAAGCTAAGGTGGCTGATGGATCTCGCCCTTCTGGAAACAATTACGATAGTTAGGTCTGATTATTACCACAAATGACCAATCATGAGTGAGATATAAGGAATTGGGGGAGAGGAGGGGAGAGGCAGAGGGGGAGGGGAGAGGTTGATGGGAGGGGAGAGGCAAAGGGAAGAGGGGGAGGGGAGAGGTTGATGGGAGGGGAGAGGCAAAGGGAAGAGGGGGAGGGGAGAGGCAAAGGGGGTAGGGAATTCCCTGATCTGGAAATTAACACAACTAAAACTGATAAATTATACCTTTGGAAATGGTGCAATTGCAGTAGACTAAATCATTCCAGTGGATTTTTGTAACTTTGCATTAGAAAAAAAAAATTGTAGCTTACTTGAATGACCCAAAATACTGAGGTAAGAAACGTCTTCCATAATTTTTTTGGGTGGTAATGAGCATTAAACTAACATTATCGATGTTGAAACTACCAAAAATATGATAGGCTTTCTTTTCAATATTTAATGACTGTTTTTTTTTTTTTATCTTATACGATCCAGACCGAGTCTTACAGAATCTGAAGGAGGCACACCAGGCTTTGGTAACCGAAGGACACCTGTATAGAGATATTGATAATGGCAATTTTAACCCCGGGTGAGTTCTCTGCTATTGTTAGTTTTATGTGTAATAGTAAGTTGGCCTGGCGTTTCGATCATAGCAGGATCTTCTTCAAAGGCTAAATGACAAGTAACAGTAACAGAAGGGACAAAAACACGAACAGAATACAGACAGGTTAATGAGCATGGTGAACACAAAGAGATAGATGTAAGGGGATTAGTAGACTAGGCATGGAGGGAAGAAAGAGAGAAAGAAAGAAACCAACAGGGGAAGAGGAGAGGTTGGAGATAAACAGTGGAGGGACAAAGAGAGGATTAAGGGAAGGGGGGAATAACTTAGAGAAGGACAAAGACAGAGAGGTATGAAGAAAAAAGGGTTACTTTTACACATTCTCTTACACAGGCTATCTAGTCGATAAGCAGTTTGCTTACAGTTTGATTTTATTTTGATTGTTAGTTATAGTTATTTATTTGCATTTTAGTGTTTGGTTGGCATTTTATGATTGTGACAGTTTTGATTATTAACCGATGTAAGATGATTATTATTTTCCTTATAACTAACACAGGAGGACGTCATGTTTATCTTTCTCCAACAATTGATGGTCAATGGTTATGGATACTACTGATTTTCAACATCTGTACCCGGAAATTTATTCCTGTGGGTTTAATCATGTGCAATATGCAAGAAACTTTTATTTTATCGTTTGCTATGAAAGTTGATCAGTTAAGCTAATTAGCTGCCTTGTTGACAGACTTTACTACAGCAACTAGAATGGAATAGCAATAAGTAATTTAAAAGTAAATTTAAAAAAAAAATTAAAAAAATAATATAGTAAAGTCAGTAAAGTAGTCATTTTCTTTAAGAACTAATGTTCTGTCTGATAAGATGCTTAGCAAGGTGTAAAAATAAAAAAATTCAGTCAAATTCACTCAGTGTTTCTCTGATAAATAAAAAGTCAAGTCATTAAAGTAGTCATTTTCTTTAAGAACTTATGTTCTGTCTGATAAGACGCTTAGCAAGGTGTAAAAATGAATAAATTCAGTAAAATTCACTCGATGTCTCTCTCGCTCTACCGAAATGCAGCTTAACGTCTTCAAAAATGAATTTAAAAAATCATTCAAGAAGGAGAAGTACTTCGCCTTCCAAGGCTCCCAAGCCTCCTAAAACACCACGGGAAGGGACTGAAAAGATGACAGATGGCCCTGCTTCCTCCCAGGGTTTGAAGAAACGAAGGTCTACCTCATTAGAAGACAGGCCAGTGTCTTCTAAGGTCAAAGGTCAGGGACTCAGAGGTCACCCGAAGCTCGGCTACAGGCATTGTAAGTATTGTCGTGTTCGATGCTTGCTACGTATCAGGCAATGTGTTATTACCATGGTTCCCAAACTATTTCTTCATTGACTTAAATTGGTTAAATGACAGTATGATAATCTGGTGTAGTACGACTAATCAACTTTCATTTTAACTTGGGAAGAGAAATTAAAATGTAGCAGCCAATTGTTTGGAATCTTGCTTTTTGCTCAATATGCCCTTTTTTTTTTCTTTTTTTTATGCAAAGGAGTTTCTTGATAATTTACAACAGCCTATTATTCTGAATTATTCTTTGAATTGTTTGTTAAAGTGATAGAGTGATAGAGTTAGGAGTGTTAGCTCAGTGGATAAACGCCGGTGCCTTCCAATCATAGTGTCCCCGGTTCTAGTCACTCCAAGATTAATGTATGTTGTCCAGTTGCAGAGATGTTGACAATTATCAATTCATAATCATGGACATTAAATATTATTATTATACAAAATTTCTATAGCGCCTTATCCAATCAGAAATTGCTCTAAGGCGCTTTACAGCAAAACACATACAAACACGATATACAAATATATAAATCGATAATGTAAGGTATAAAAAGGGTAGAAAAACCGTTATACACAATCTGACAACAAATTGTATAAGAAAAACTGCAAATGGGAAATCGAAAATTATACAAACAAATTCTTAAAATTTAAAATATATATATATATGTGAAAAATTTTAAATTTTAAAAGCGCTATCATTCATAAATATGAATGTAAGAGACTGACTTCGGTCAGCTTGCGGCTTTGATAAGCCAATGAGGCTTCTACGCGAGTTCCTGCTGGCAGGAGGATCTAAGATACATTACATACATAGTAATCTGTTGATTTGTTTGTCCCTTGTATACAGCTGATCCTACCGGCAACAGACAATTGGAGAAGGCCTCCATTCCTGTCACTGTGGTCGGATTAGATTGGGATGAAAGTGTTCAAGATTTACGGTGAGTGTCAAATAATCTGAAAAATTCTATGAAAAGTCAAACTATTATGCTTGTATGATCCGAGTTAGCTACGACAGAATCTAAACTTGTACTTTTTTTGGGGGGGGGGGGGGGGGGGGGAGGTAAGATTGAAAATTGCCTGGCCAAAGGCTTTTTAACTTCATATTCAAATAGAGTCATTTCATAATTTGCCCAAAATATTAATTTGGTAATAAATGCAAGTAGATAATCTTGATTTGGTCACCTGCAATTATTTTAATTTTTCAGATGCAAGTGGTGGGCGTAACCGTAAATTGTTGACCAAACGAAATCTCTTTTTTTTACCCTTTTCCAGGTACTCTCGTTTAATCCAAAGTCGTGGCCCTCCGCCTTCTAGTGGGCCAGAAATTCCAAAACGGCTGACGTTGGACCTGACCCCTAATCCAAGTCTGCAGCAGATAACAGATGCTTGTACCGGCTACCTTAGAACCAGAGGTTGGTCCCAAGAATTCTAATAATATACCCGACGGCATAGATAACTGTTCTAAACTGCTTGTTGACCGTAGCTAATAACACATATGGTGAATCATGGCTGTTACATTGAGCTGCCTACATGAATTTAGATATTTCCAACTGCAACAGTTTAATAAAACAATCGTTCTTTAGCCATGTATAAGCAGAATGGATCTGCAATGGAGAAAAATTTGACAGTTTTAGCTTATTTGGGATATTTTACACTTTGACAGACCATTTCGAGGGGTAACTCTGTGGATTTTTTCATGGATGTATAAAAAACCCACCTTATTTAGACCAGCGAGAAGAAGAATCCACGATATTAGGTTTAGTTGCTTGTAATGCCATAGTCTTTATTCACTAGACCATAGCACTGGTTGTTCCCTTGGAGCAACACAACAGACTTGGTAAGAATTGTGTTAATAGAACTCGGAAGTATGATCACATTACCCCTACCATGATCGAACTCCACTGGCTCCCAATACGTGAACGAATCAACTACAAACTACTTCTGATGGTGTTCAAATGTTGCACAATGTAGGACCAAGCTACCTCACCAACTTGTTTCAGCTCCGACCATCATCCACACGCTCACCTCGCTCTAATTCATCGCTGATGTTACTCATCCCTAGAGTAAAAACACAGATTACGGCTTGAGAACGTTCGCATCCAGTGCACCGTGCCTGTGGAACTCACTTCCAGAACATGTAAAAATGTGCAATACTGTGAACGGTTTCAAATCAGCTCTCAAAACGTATCTTTTCACCAAAGCATCAATGTTAAAATTGTTATCATGGTGTTAAGCGCTACGAGAATTATTTCATAGTTTGTTTGGCGCTATATAAAAATTATGTATTATTATTAATTGTACTATGATATGACAATCTTTTCCCTTTTTCCCACTATTTAGGTCCAAGAGTTCTCCCATCAGAGAGTGATCTTCACCAACCATCTCTACCTGCGGTCTCACCTTCCCGACCTCTCTCAGGATCCCAAAGAACCGCCCACTTCTTTGGTAATGAACTTCACCTTTTTCCTTTTCATATCATATAATTTTCTTAAAAATAATAAAATTATCTTGTATTTTTGTACCGTAAGTTATCGGGTCCTCTTCTCATAGCTCTCTTCCACCCATTTCTTCTCCACACCTCTCTGTCTTTGTCCTTCTCCAGTTTATTCCCTACCCCCTTCCCTTAATCCTCTCTTTTTCCCTCCTCTGTTTATCTCCTACCTCTCCTCTTCCCCTGTTGGTTTCTTTCTTCTCTCCATCCCTTGTCTACTAATCCCCTTACATCTATCTCTTTGTGTTCACCGTGCTCATTAACCTGTCTGTATTCTGTGCATGTTTTTGTCCCTTCTGTTACTGTTACTTGTCATTTAGCCTTTGAAGAAGATCCTGCTAGGATCGAAACGTCAGGCCAACTTACTTTAACACATGTTTTTGTACTGTAAGTTATCGGGTTGTAATTTTCATATCGCATGACCTTTGGAAAATTTCTCACAGAATTAGTAATTTAACTTCTCTGTTTTGTCGTTCGGTGGGTGTACTTGTGTCCTCCTGTAAAATCCCTTTCACCCACCATAAAACCTGTCTGCCATATATCATCTCATGAAAACTATAAGAAGAATAAATTATTAACCTTTCCTCTTCCTTCCCTTTCCTTCCCCTCCACCCATGTATCTTTTAATATAATATTTACTCATGTCTGGATATTAACCTTCAGTGCCATTAAGACATCCAAGTGGTTACAAATATTTTAATACTCACTCCTAAGTAGTGACTCCAACAACCCTATTGCAATGATCTTTGCTTTCTCCACAAACCATCCAAAACCTACTTCATACCCATTTGGATGATATTAAATGTATTGAAGAATTCTTAAGCAATCAATAATAGTACAATCTGAATGTTTTCACATGCAATTTTTACCTTAATTGTTAATATAGATATATGTATACATATATATATATAAAGATATATATGTTTGATCTCTAGAGGAAGGCAAAAATATGTCACCAAAACAGAACTAGTATTGTTCGATACAGGTGACAAACCCTTACAGTGGAATTACGACCTTCCTTAGTGGTTTCGAACCTCTGGACGTAAAATCAGCCTCCATAGCCTAGTGGTATGGGTGTCAGCATATAAATGGAAAGGCCCAGGTTCGAATCCCGGTGGAGGCTGGAAGTTTTTTCACTGTTCTTGATTTTCCAACTCATTCCGATTTCAATTATCGAACAATACTAGTTCTGTGTTGGTGACATATTTTGCCTTGCCCTAGAGATCAAACCAGATGCTAACCAACTCAAAATCATTTGTGATTTCTATATAATATTATAATATATGTATAGTAACATCACACTTTTTTCTCCCTTTCCAGACAGTAACCATGTGAGTAGAACAACCCCTAGTCCGTTCATGGAGCGTCTTCACGGGTTTATCGAGCCTGACCTGTCCCCTCAAAATGATAAAATGCAACAAGAGATCATTTATGAAATGGACTGTGAGGAGGAGAACAAAAGATGCAAGGAAGAATCCCTGCAGGATACCCCTCTGAGTCCTCTTCGTTCCCCTTTTGCCAGTTCCTCTTTTCGGAGGTTCGATTCGTCGCAGTTATCATCCAACGGAAATTTACAAAGAATCAGCGGATCGGCAGTGGCCAATACGTTCAACATTGAATCGACAAGGGTGAATCAGTTGAAGGACAGTTCGGACTCTGGTCAGGGGTCGTCTCGATCGACCAATAGCAGGGCGTCGACCATATCCACCCCAAGTCCCCTGTTGGGAGAAACGGATGGGTCACCCAGCAGAACTCAGGGTGGAACAAGAAGAAGCCTTTATCTCCAGAGCGTGGATGGCGAGAGCGGAATCCATCTGCCGACTCTTCCGAGGGATAACGTAAGGAGGATGGACAGGGTGCAGGCTCTGGAAGAGCGTAATTTTAGGGTACTCACCAGTCACGCTAGACACAACAGCGAGGATACCATGTCCGTCGTGTCAGTGTCCAGCTCCGCTACCGTCAAAACGGCGGACATCTGCGGACAGAGGATATCTCTGTCGCACACTTTGAAAGAAGAATCTGAGGTGGGCAGCTCTCCAGAACAGACTCTCAAAGAGCCATCAAAGATGGCAGACTTTTTGAAAAGAACTAACGGTGAAATGCCAGAGAGTCATCCCACAGGGGATAAAAATGAAATTGATGCGAAACAGCAAAAGGCTCCTCTTGCCTCTGATGTGACTGTGAAGAAAGGCACATCGAAGATTCCATCAGTCGGTACCGTAAAGACCGATAGCACCAGTCCAGACAAGAATCTCAAGGACTCTTCATCATCCAGTGTTAATGAAAGGAATATAAACAGCATAACAAAGCCTGTGGCAAAGAGGAAAGAATTTCATACCGGAAGCAACCCAGAGAATTTTGAGAGGAAAGGAAAAATTGTTACAAAAAGAGAAGGATATGTTGAAGAAGGCGACAAGAAAAGCTCGAGTGATATGAAAGAAAATGCAAATGGAACAATAACAACGGAATGCGATTCTAGCAAAACGAGTGTAAAACCTTCATTGCGTGAGAGCTCTATAAAACCCAAATCAGTTAGTGAAGACAAGGTAACCAATTTTCAGAGAAATGAAAAAGCTGTGAAAGCACCAAACCAGCCAAAAGGGGAATTAGATAAATCTGCGAATCAGAAGAAAGTGTCGAATGTTTGCCAGCAAAACACGATGGAGCATTTACCTCCGGAAAACAGAGCTAACAACAAGTTGATTGCTGTAACCAAAGAAGTCACTGGACTTAGTCCTGTCTCTTCAGGGAAAAGCAATACAGACGAAATAAAGCACGATGCTGGGAAATCCAGCGAAGTGCCGAGAAAGGAATCCAAACACTCAGAAAACAATACAAATACGAGTAAGGATGCTAGATCATCCAAAGTGAAACCCTCGGAAGTGAAAAAGTCAACGGTCGGAACTAAAGTAGAGACGGTGAAGGCTATTCCTCAGAACAAGGGCAAAGTTAGTGTGAGTAAAACTGTTCAAGATACTCCTGCGAAGAAGGAAAGTAAGATCCATGGCAAGGAAAGCAATCGTGTTGTGGCAAATAGTGCAATAAAAAATGTGAACAATAAGAAGAAGGAAACGACTGCTACTGGTAATAAGCAGATCGACAAGACTTCTGTCGGTAGTAAAGAGACAAAAAGGACTACTCAAGTTAGCAGAGAAAGTAAAACTGCGATAATTCAAAGTTCAAATTCTCCACGAGGGGTGAGGTCAAAGTTGAAAGAGAATCTGGAAGCAAAGAGGAAGGAGATATCCACGAGCAACAAATTTAGCAAGAGTTGTTCGGTCACGAAAAGTTTGACATCATCATCGTCTTCCAGTAAAGCATTGGTCGTCAAGGACAAGGTTACCAAATCAAAACTTGAGGATGTCGTAAGTCACGGAAAGTCATCAACTGGGAATATTGAAACCAAGGAAACTGAAAGAAAGGCAGATAGCGGTAGGTCTCAAGGAACAATGTCAACACCCACAGATGTCACCTCAGATTTGACCTCTGACCTCTATTCCAGAGATTCAGATTCATTAGACAGCAGCATCGAAGAAGTTCTCGATGAGGTCGCGTTTTCTTCCAGCTCCGAAAGCGATCTCGAAAGCCCTCGAAAAGAAGTCGATACGAAGAAAGGAACAGTGGGATATTCGTCCCAGTCCAAAACTGCCATGGTCGAAGGCAAGAAGCCGAAACAAGGAGCAATGATGTTAGATCCGGCTGTAGTAGTGACAAAGACAGAGAAGAAAGACACGTTAGATAAGCCAAATAAACTCAGTCCTAAAAGCCCCAAGACACCAAAGTCTACCGGAACACGGAAATTCGTTTTCAAATCGGTGGATAAGCAAACCAATAAAAAGAAGATTGCTAAGCCCAATCAAGGGAAGAGTTTGGAAGTCTCAAAGGAGAACAGTGCCAAATCATCTTCTCCGATCATTAAAAAGAAGATGGACGTGTCGAGAGGGGATGATCGTAATGAAAACGGAGACAGAGCAGTTGGAAGTGTGAGCACGGATGTGAAGATTGGCAGACAGTTAACGAAATACAAAGATGCATGTGCAGAGATGGTATTTGATGAAGAGGATAAGAAAAAGTTGGGCGGGTTTGGAACCAACCAGGTTCAACATACGCCGGTGATTATCGATATCAGGGATGACCTCCCAGGGCTTCAAGAAGATATGGAACAGCAGAGCAAAAGCGCTGCCATCTCTGATCTCGCAAAGAGAAATGGACAACCCAAACCGAGTGAGAACAGGAACAGAAAGAAGTCTGCCGTCCAGCAGATCGGCCAGAAACTTTCCAAAGGTTCGGCTAAGACGAGTAACTTGGTAGGGAGAGTCTCGAATAAGGCCAAAAGTGGCAATAAATCATTGAATAAGAAGCCTCTGGCTAATTCCAAAATTAGGAAAGAAGCTTTGAAGTCCCCCAAGAAGGGAAAGGGCAAAAACGTAGGAAAGAAAGAAAACCTGAGGATTGTGCCCGACTCGGAGTCCAATAAAACGGCCTTCATCACTGGGCAGGGCTGGGAGATCAAAACTTCTAGGAACGAAGTGGACGGAGTGATCATCCAGAAGGAGAGGCAAGATTCGAGAAACGGGCCGTCCCTCAGCCAGAGGAAGCTCAGTCCTGCTCAATCCCTGAAGATTGATTACATAGCAAAGAATTTGCCGATGAGTCCGGAGGTCATCAACAACATTGCCAATATCATGAGTCCCCTCGAGTTGGACACGCCCAAGTTCATCCCCGACACCATGGATACGATCAAAGAGTTTGCGGGATCTCTCTCGTCCGTGGAGGAAGAGAAGACAAGGGCGATATTTACGTTTTCGCCAGTTGGCAGTCCAAATACCAGACGCAGAAGTAACAAGAAATCCCTAAAAGTCTCTGAAGGAAAGAAGACACCGATGATTAAAGCTACCCCTTCTCCAGACGCTACTACCCCAGGGTCGGCCTTTTTACCTTCGATGGTGGAAGATGTAGCTGACTGTGACAGCTCAGACCTCAAAACCAATCCGGAATTGCTTAAAGTTTTTCAGATTCCCGATCATTCCGCTTCCATCGAATCCACGCCTAGGATTCAATCCTCCCGCGAGGCAGACAGACGAGGAGACACGGCATCAAGAGATCCTGCCGTTCCAAGAGAGAATGTCTTGATCGATATACCAGCAGGAGTTAAGGATGCCTTAAAGTTCAAAAGGAAATCAATTAATGTGATGCAGAAACCACCGCTGCCAAAGTTTGGGTTGAGCAAATCTCAGAGGAATTTGCTGAAGAGAAGACAGAGCGCCCCATCTGAGTTACCGAGCTCTGACGAAGATTCATCTGATGTCGACTCTCTAGCTTCATCCTTCAGGAGGAGATTTTTGGCGGACATCCCATCCGAGGACGGCTCCGGCGATGAGGTCAGTAGATCAAAAGGTGAAATTAGTAATGTCAGAAGAAACAGAAAGATGGAGGAAACTGATAAATCTGTGTCGCAGGAAGATAAAGAAAATGTTGAAGTACATTCTTCCAGGAGAAAGCCTGAAACAGGTTTTGGTGATGATGGAGTGGAGACCAAAAATGCTCAAGAGGAGTTAACTTCATCTTCGAAAGAACAATTGTTACATGAACATGTGCAGACCCTTTCAATCAAAACCCTTCAAGAGTTGAACACCATCCTGTCCAATTCAGAGGAGGTCGACATCACCTCTCCCCTGGCTCCCGTACCACTCTCTGCTCGACCCGTCTCCAGAGAATCTATGATCTCCAACAAGACCCA
>KN885289.1:81014-91019 GCA_000934455.1 Apostichopus parvimensis
AGGAACATAATAACAATTAATTAAACCATATTTAAACGATAAGTCGTCAAATTGGTTGCTCGAGGTTGGATATTCTTCATTTTCTAGGTAGCAAACAATTCCAAACATATAAATTTTACAACAGACTGCTCTTGTAGATTTTATCCTCATACGTCATAGCCTCTTTAGAAAAGTTTAGTCCTATGCCTATCTTGGAAGATTGATAATTTAAAAACATAAAGTTACTCACCAGTTAAAAAAATCTGTTTTCCTTTAATCTCTTGTTTCATGTTTTCTTTTTCAAATGGCCCTTTTCCACAAACTGTGATAAATTCTATAACTCGCGGAATTCTCATTATAAACTGACTATAACATTAATAATTCCCTCGCTGCCACAGTCAGCTTACGCCGGACGTTTGATTATATCTTCTGTAAAATTCGACGGAGAGTTAATGAGTTCACATCCAGTTTTCGCCACAAATGTTCATGTTCATCCAATTTGATATGATTGATGTCGCGCATACAAAAAAAAATTAATAAAAATGATATTATTTCCGATCTAACAACCGTATAGCCCGCGATACCTGTCAACTAAGATCCCTAGACTGGA
This sequence comes from Apostichopus parvimensis, assembly GCA_000934455.1. Taxonomy (NCBI): domain Eukaryota; kingdom Metazoa; phylum Echinodermata; class Holothuroidea; order Aspidochirotida; family Stichopodidae; genus Apostichopus; species Apostichopus parvimensis. The sequence continues at coordinate 81,604 of KN885289.1, forward strand.
CTGGTTTCAAATGATGGCGACTGGGTAAGATCACTGTTGAACGTCGTCTCCCATATATTTTAATTTTTATAATCATATAGAACTGATCAACGGTTTGGACTTTTTTATCACCATGCCGCCTCGGACTAAAGGAATTAAAAAATAGACCGAAAGATCAAACCACTCTTCCTTTTTCTCAAGGGATTATAGGCGGTCGCAACGTACAACAGCATATATAACTGTACAGCCTAGCTCTATTGACGGTTCCAGTGACGACGAAGGTCCACAGTAACATACCGTACTTTGTGGAATCCTCCTTGAAAGATACTTGACGAGTTATAAAACGAGTCGAGCATGATTTTCAACGGTTGAACTGTTTAGATGAAAGAGACAAACTCCGGAATAATAGCATTAAGTCTTTGGAGCCAGTTCGGTAAGAAAATTCAACAACAATCCGTTTCTCATTGAATTATGCAAGAGCGTCTTTCACGTAACACTGGATAATCTGAGAATAGTGGGCTTCCCCAGTACCGATAATGAGAATCCTATAGAATTGGCTAAGTCTGTGCTTGAGAAGGTGTGGATAGATAATCCTAGTGTTAATTGAGAGGGCAGATAGAGATGGCAAACCAAATGACCAAAGACCTCGTCATATTCTAGTTAAAATGACGATTTTCCAAGATAAACTTACGGCCCTGATACACCAAAAAAAGTACTTTTTGAGAAAAAATCGCCCAGGAAAGAACCTGGGTAAGAAAACCAAACTACCGAACGGCTGATCCGCTCTCAACGCCAGTCCCCTTGCATCGGGACTGTCACTGTGTGATCATTGTCGCGGGTGTGCATCACCATTCCCCTTGAAAGGGGAACAGATACTACACATGATCTTAACCAAAAGGCCGAGAAGCACCAAAGAAGTAAGTTAACCAATGAGAGCTACCATATTGTTGATGATCTTTCAAAAATTGATTTTGATGAAACGAGAGCATGGAGTAGGTAGGTGGCAGAGCTATATTGGGCAGCCTTGAACCAAGCTACGATTTTCAGGTCGTAAATGGAAATATTCTAGCCGGAAACCTCACATGTGTTCCAGCAGAAAACCCTCTTGAACATGAAGGAATTTATACCATTGTCAGATCCTTGTGGAGGCTAACGTTTTCCGTTATTAGGGCCTCGATGTCAACCACGGGACTTATAGATGGTTGTCTGGACTTTTTTTTTGGTTTTATTCTCAATGCATCTCAATTTGTACTTTTTTACATCAACGTTTTTAAGTGCTATTTTGGTGAGCGGCCTTTTTTTCTCTTCAAATCTATAAAACTACCTTAAATGAGTCAATTAAAAGTTTGTACTTTCAACACTAGAGGGATAAGGGATCAAAGTAAAGCATAGGAAATTTGTTTTATTTTTTTCACAGACATAAATATGATATTAGGTTTTTGCAGGAAACCCATTCAACCTCAAATGATTTGAGTTTTTGGAGTAAAGATTGGGGTGGTAAAATTTGGTTTAAAGGCATTGAAGACTCGCCCCAAACCACGTGCCGCCCTCTGATAAAAAGTTAACTTTCCGTTGCTTGCAAGTAAAGTTTTTTTCTTGTCGCTACAAAATGCAGACAGTAATGAAACGTGATACCTTGTTATATTTTATTTAGACCTGAGATGTCCATCGCTGCTATGTACTGTGTTGTGGGTATTGACCGTAGCTATATGTATTGACTGTACACTAGTGTCTAATTGCCGACGGTAGCAAGCTATGTGTGTATTTTCTGGGATCGATGGTGGTGTCTAACACTTCGGTTACACCTCATTCGAAACTAGGTCAGAATACCGGCATCAGGCGTTTCTTTTTGCACGAGTCTTCACTCCCTTTAACCATGGTACAAATATGAGTAGAGGCATTGCTATTTTATTTAACCCACGTTTTTCATGATCAACAATTATTGAGCTCAAAAATAATGATATTGAAGGGTTGCTTGTCTGCCTCATCAATGTATATGATCTAATTTGGATCGTGCTATTTATTTTTCCAGCCGATTTACACAGAGGTTACAGTAACTACTGTAAATCTTGAAGTATTGTACCACAGTAAAAACTGGATCGTGCTGAAAAATCTGATAAATCGGTAGCATGTGCTATAAGGTTTACAGTAAGAACTGAGGATATTTGTAATTCCAACAAAATCCCAACAACTGGATTTGTTTGAATTACACATATCCTCAGTTCTTACTGTAATCCTAATAGCACATGCTACCGATTTATAGCACGATCCAGTTGAGACTGTGGTACAAAACTGTAAGATTTACAGTAGTAACTGTGTTCTCTGTGTGTATCGGGTGATTTTTCGTATATAAGTGGTCACCTTAAAAACAAAAGCTACGACTTAATAATTTTGGGGTGGTAACTTCAATTTTGTGTGAAATATCGATATTGACAAGACTGGGGGTTTATCTCGTGCTAACTTTATTGCCCGCTTTTAGGTTAATTAGATGCGCTCAAGATCATGATCTAGTAGATATTTGGCCGCGTGATCGTAACCTTAAAACAAAACGCTATACCTGGCATTCTAATATTGATGAGGCCATTCATTGTAGAATTGATTTCTTTTGAATTTCTTCGAGACTCATTTTATGAATTGTATGTCCGATGCCATCATTTCTCCAATTGTTGGCTCTGATCATGATAGTATTGTTCTAAATGTATCTTTGGGACTTTATAGGGGCCCAGGTATTTGGGGGGGGGGGCAGGTATTTGGAAATTTAATACTTCTTTATTGAGTGATGATAAGTATTGTGATTTAATAAGATCAACAATATATGAAACTTTAGCTTCTTTAATGTGGAGTGTTAGCTCAGTGGTTAACACCAGTGCCTTCCAATCATAAGGTTCGAGTCACTCCAAGATTAATGTATGTCGTCCAGTTACAGAGTTGTTGACAATTGACAATTCATAATCATGGATGTTAAATATGAATGTAAGAGACTGACTTCGGTCAGCTTGCGGCTTTGATAAGCCAATGAGGCTTCTTCGCGAGTTCCTGCTTGCAGGAGGATCTGAGATACATACAAACATACATACATACAATTTCAAATACAGATTTAAATCCTAAATCCTGGGAGATTTGTAAATTAAACGTTAGATCGGTTTCTATTCATTATTCCAAGTTACAGGCTAGAAAAATTATGAGAGAAAAATTCTTGAAAAAAAATTGCTTTTTTTACGAGTAACGTTATTATGTAAGTCCCTCTGATGAGGTCAAAAATATTTTGGGTTGTTTTAGAGCTAAGCTGGGAGCCCTTTATGATTTTAAATTGAATAGAGGTTTGTAATTGAGGTTGAAGTGTCAGCTATTTTGAAGAAGAAAAAAAAACAGAACAAAATTGAAATTATTGAAAAATATAAATCTTTTTTCAATTTTGCGTGAGGGTACGTCAGATTTGTTTTCATTATGTTCATTCACAGTTTATTATCATTAAGATGATGTAAAATTTTGTACTTACATTTTTGTGTTCAAGTTTTTTTCACAAAGCAAATGAATGAAGGAATAAATGAGATGCAACAAAAATTAGATCACTAGACTGCTTAGAACATACATAGTTTTACTTTAGAAATACTATTTGTTCGAGCTGTGGGTATAATATGCATAACTATGCATGGTAGCCCTCGTTGGTCAGTCCTTTAGTTTACTTAGCCTATGAGAAGACTTCTGAAGAACAGCTCCCCCAGATTACATACATCAAAGACGACCAGCTCTGGCGACACTTCATGGAGTAAGTAAAAGGTGTAGCCAGTCAAAACAGGTTATATTTTATCAACCAATACATCGAGTTAGGGACAAAATACCGAAACGGGGGCTTTAACTAATGTTTGTGAATATTTTTTTCTGCAAGATGAGACTTACATTTTCTACCAACGGAATATTTTGATGGTATACGGTAAATTCGCGATAGTAAGGACATTAATGTTCTAAAGGATAGCAGTGTTACAACGATTCCGCCAGTTTGGCTCAGTTGTTAATTTCTGTCCTTTAGTGATGTGATTTAATCGATGGTTTGACCAAACTCTGCCGTATATAGAGAGAATTATGCTTGTTAAGAGTCAGACTGCACGAAGCAAGGAAATATTTCCCTAACTTTGCGCATGCGCTGAAGTTTACTGTAGAATTCCGCCAAATGGGTAAAACAATATCTCAAAAGACGAACTTGATGTTACCTTGTTTCACTGTGCGAATTGCTGGTCGTTTTCGTTAAGGCTTTGTAGACTAAAAGTTCGATTGAAAAAAGTGGTTACAATTTCACTAACGAACACTACAACCAAAGTGTCTATCAGTTCAGCTACATGTTTAACACAGTACGCGGAATTAGTGGACAAGCGAGGTTACCGTATTCTTACATACCTTTAAGCAAAACCGACAGACCGACAGACCGACAAACAGACCGGCAGACCGACAGACCGACATTGGATTGTTTTCTTATTTTTCCTTATTCTACGGTCTGCTTGATTCATAGAATTAATTATTTATCAATTAACAGAGGATATTAATCATTGACATTTAAATGAAATTGAACGAATCATCCTGAATTTCATGTCTAAATTTCAATTAAATTAATGAAGATAGATAGAGTCAAATATAGATTGAAATTTAGTTTACCCGATCGGATTTAATAAATAACTTTTTGCCCCTTTTCTTTATCGTGTTTTTGCATGAAGTACCACTTGTTTGAAAAATCAGGTGGGCCGATAAAGACAGGTATTTGACATACATTTCAAGTTTTGAACTGAATAACGTAGCATGAATGAACTCAGATGATTTTTACTATGTAAAATAACAAAAGAAAAGACAATAAAAGGAGAGACAAAGAAACATTCTGTATATAGTCATGCTTTTAACCACTTACACAAAAAAAAATTTGCAACTCAACGTATACACTGACACGTTAACTTAGCATCATATTCTTATAACACTACCTATGTGAATCTTTCCCTTTGATTATAGTTACATAGTACATAGTAGCCTGTAGGCCTATATATAATATATATATAATATATATAATATACATATAAGAGGCTGAGGAGGAGACAAGTAAACGAGAGATAAAAAAAGACGAAAATTCAATTGTTATGCGGTACTGTCTTAATTTTCTTTTAGTTGTATTAAGTGTTGGAGAAAACCTTTTGGCGGGGGTAATTTTAGAAATGTACACATTATTCGTTTCAGAGTATGATTGGTGCAAAATACATATCGAACGAGTGTTATAGATGTTCAAACTCATCTCAGTGGCGCACGGAGGAATGTACAAATATATACATTCAAAATATCTAAATTATTTGTTTTTAAAAATAGAACAAATTGGCGTTAAAAGAATGCCTGTTCATGCGCTGAACTCTAAAATTATAAAATCTATAGTATAGTATTCAACATTTTGACATATTGAAAACTTGATCCAATGATCCATTTCACTTTAACAAAATAACAACAACAATAGCAGCAGAATAAAAAAACCAATAAATACACTAGACTTGGGTGCAAAATGGAATAATAATATAATAAGTTGTATTGATAATGACAAAAGCTATATGCGGGACATTTGTCATATCCTTTAGTTAGTTGAGCTCAGTGCCAATAATGTGGTTATCCGCAGATTGCTTGTAGTAAAATATTAAGTTGAGCGCCCCCAATTGGACAAGACTGCGTTGATTGGCAAATATAGTGATGCGTGTCACACGATAACGTATAAAATGGATAAGCAAGATCAAAGTAGGGCACAAACGTCATGTTGTACTTTGCACATAGGTCTTTTATCATTTGGTCCGCAAGACCAATTTTGATATTAGTCCTTCGTTCAAGATCCCCCCATTTAGGATAATTATACGAATATGGAGGGGTTCCATTCCAAAGTAATTTTAAGTCAAATATTTTTCGAAATCGATCAAACTTTTGAAACAGTAACTCAATGTTTTTAATGTATTCCAATAGCGATACATCTCTTAAATCCCAATGTCCGGTATTGATAACCCACGTATCGTATCTGGCTGTCTCTTGAATCGTGTCGTAACGTCCACTCTCTAGACCAATCAGCATAAAACCAGGAACGAAGTGAGATCCTATTTTCCTTTGAACGTAATCCGTTCTATTGAAAGCGGCTGCTTCGTTGTAATACACTCCTCTTCCGTCCGCTATAATCCGCCACCCATTATCACTAAAGTGTGGTTGGAGTACAGCAGCAGGTTGCTGCAAATGGGAGTCTCCATTAAAAACGACTTTGTTATTTTTGAAACAACTTTCCAGAGCTCTCGAGATGTTGCATTCTTTACATAAGAAGTATCTCTCTGTCCATTTATTATCACCGTAAGTAAAAACGTAGGTCTTGTTCTCTCTGGTTGTAACTAGAGGAACATTTGGATGAAGATCAATGCTATTTCGCGGAACTGGTATCCACTGGAATCTTCTTGTCAGTTTGTTTTCATTTGGTATAACGTGACTTACATGTAATGCTATATGACATGTCCTGTTAGGAAAGCACAATGGACAGTTTAGTTCGGGCTCTTGTATAGCATCCAGACCATACGCTGAAGACATACTATCGTAGATTAGTGTTAACGATATGTCATACGTACCCTCACTTTCCACATGTAGGGTTTCCAAGATATCGAGATTTCTGTCAGTGTCCGAAACGATTGTTGCTAAAATAATATCACTTCCTCTGAGCTTTAGATCGAAGTAAGAGGCATATTCAGTGGCGTTTAATCCTTGCTTGTATCGTGTGTGATGAAGACATTTGATTTTAGAAGTTAAGTATCCACTGGCGTTAAACGTCACTTGCACGTTGTAGCATCGGTCACATCCACACATGTCGCTTCCAAGCAGGGTCCCAGTCGCTCCCATCGCCGTAGAGTGTACAGGGTTCCAGTCGACTCCGGCGATCCTGGGAAGTGGTACTTTGCACCGAAACAAGCAAAACTCTCAAAGTAGATATAGTAATAGCAGTAATAGTATTCCTGTGACACACAATGTGATACTTGTATGGAAAAGAAAAGAAAATATTCCACACTGTTAGTTGATTACCCCATCTCAATATTTTTGAGAGAAGCTATTTCAATACGTTTATTTGACGATACTAAAGTTTAGAAAATCTTGCCCCAGATCTCAACCGAGGTAGAATAGCAGCCGCATTGAAGTCATTGAAATTGATAAATTCAAATTTGACGATCCTTTTCAACATTAAAATAGATATTACGTACCATTTACAATGCGCTCTCTTTCATCTTCAGTAGTTAAGTACCAAAGTGTCGACAATGAAACTAATCCTGTAACACAACCAGATCAGAAGACATTATTTAGTCGCTACTGAGATATGAAGAAGTAAATTAAGATGCAGTCCATGACAATGCTGGATAATTCAGCTGAAATCTTTTCATTGTGGAAAAGAAAGTTGTGACGAAAGCAAACGGTTTTGTTCAAGTTTCGTATACTGGTCTGTCCTGCAGAGACTACTCACGTGCATAGGTATGAATATTCATTGCATATCACATGGACTGTACCATTATAGTATAGGGAATAATATGTATATTAAGGCTATAACAGATACTACGTAATAATTTACATAGTTTGGAGAATTATTTGCCTTACTGTAAAACGTTGCCAATATTGCCTGCTTAAAATATGTTGAAATATTAATTTCCAATTCTCCACTAAATCGACATTTTGTACATAAACAAAGTTATTTTCTCGCTTTTTTCCTTCATTTTACTGGAATTGTCGACTTCTTAACGCTACATTTAACTTTCTCGTCTCAAACTTGTTGACTTCTTATCTCAAAAAGTTCCTCATTATCACACCAGAATTTTCACGATAAAAAGTCTCCGATTTTTCGAGATGAAGCATGCCAATTTCGGCTTAAGATGGGCCATTCCATTTTATTTTCAATACCACACCCCACCATATAAAGTATACTCGTTCCCAATGAAGCCGAACGTAATGCGAAAGGAAGACTAAGAACATAAGACCTAAAATCTCTAATAAATTTATGACAATGTTGTGATCACTATACATGCTCGAAAAACAACAACAACTGTGAATGAAGTTAGTCATTATGAAGTTAAAAACAACTCTTGAACTCTTGACATCAAAGCGATACAACATTAAACTAACTTTAAGAAGACTTCAAATCTTCTGATTCGGATAAATTGAGCTTTTCATTTCATTTTTTTTTTATCGCAACGTTCACATTTAAATGTATACAAATAGTTTATGTATGCAAATGTGAGTTACCTAAACGACTTATGTAGACATGTCTAATATGTCACTACCTGTAATAGGACAGTTTAATCTAATACATAATAAACAAACAAAATAAATTATGAATAAAAAAAATGCAAAGAAGTAGAGAAATAATCAGTAATATCTGAGATCAAAGCCTGTTTCTTAATTCTCTGCTGCATGATGTAACAGTACGTGCTATTTATTTAAATATTCCGTGGGCGCAATGAATTTCAGAGAGAAAGTATTTGTGCGAATTCTCAAACAATGTTTGATAGTATTTGTTCTGAAACGTGATATGTGAAGGTTTTCAGTGGACCTGCAGGTGTTATATATACCTTTGTTAACACCGCGATTATATAATCAGGTTAAGAAATGTTGATGAAATTTGTAGGGAATAGATTATGAACAATGCGGTTAAGCAAAAGGTATAGCTATATTGTACATGTATTATATGAAACAAGGTTAAGAGCAGAAAACGACGTACAATCAGTATACTACCTTGGTAAATATACAACGAGCAGCTTATGATTTTTTTTTCCCTCTATACATAATTAATTTCACATATATTACTAAAACCTATACTTCTTCATTCTGATCTATCTATATGACCTAGTATGTAGTCATTATCTGCAAGCCCTCCTCTGAGAAGAAATACCACCAAGGGAAGGTTAAGATAAGTAAACAACACTTGTTGTATATAGTGAAACAGAAAATAACTACACCATCACTACACTACACTATACACTACACCATCACTACACTACAACTTAACTACACCATCACTACACCATCACAAATACACTAACGGGGAGTGGGGGAGTCACTAAAGATATCATGCACTTGAGCACAAGACAAACAATTTGATTCACTCTCAGCCCAGCTTTTCCTCTTCCCGGATGGAGATTGTGACCGTGTGCAGATCACGGCGATGCTACTGTATACGGCGTTAGGTCATTTTTCAGGAGTCCGATTGGTTGGAAGGTAATAATTACTACACATGATCGCGGTCAGGGACGAAGCCAGAAATATGAAAGGGGGAGACCGATTGCTCCCCACGCCCCCACCCCCCCCCCAATTGCCACTTCACTGATCGCGGATATGGGTTTGTGAGTAATCTACTGTGCATGGAGGCTACTGCGCAAGTTCGTTGCTGAAAATAATTCATCGACTAAGTT